>MJUT01022795.1:58023-75221 GCA_002080005.1 Gigantidas platifrons
AGTATGTGCTGGTATGTTGTTGTTGTATTGACTATGCTGATATACTAGTCTGTGCTGGTATTTTGTTGCTGTATTGACTATGCTGATATACTAGTATGTGCTGGTATGTTGTTGCTGTGTTGACTATGCTGATATACTAGTATGTGCTGGTATTTTGTTGTTGGGTTGACTATGCTGATATACTAGTATGTGCTGGTATTTTGTTGCTGTGTTGACTATGCTGATATACTAGTATGTGCTGGTATGTTGTTGCTGTGTTGACTATGCTGATATACTAGTATGTGCTGGTATTTTGTTGCTGTGTTGACTATGCTGATATACTAGTATGTGCTGGTATTTTCTTGTTGTGTTGACCATGCTGATATACTAGTATGTGCTGGTATGTTGTTGTTGTGTTGACNGAATTTTGCATTTTTTTTTTTTTTTTTTTGAGAATCATTGGTTATTTAAAATTTATCAAGTTATTTGAACAGAAAAGTCATTTTTCAAGTTATTGAAAAAATATAACTCTTAGCTTGATGGGCAAAGTAAAATGCTTTTGATATTTCATCACTCAGCACAATATTCAAATTAAAAATATTTATTCAACGAAACTAAAAAAAATTGTTTTGATATTTTATCATTAATACAAATTTTCAAATTAAAAAAACTATTATTCAACAGAAACTCAAAAAACATTTTTTGATATTTTATCATTAATAACAATGTACAAATTAAAAAAAAACAACAACAAATATTTGACAGCAACTCAAATCAATAACGCGAAACAGATTCTGATATACAGACAGACAGAGTCTGACATACAAACATATTGATGTAAGTAGTGTTTTACACTCAATACTTTGCGTAGAAAGTGGAATTTTGTCAAGAAATCATCAAATATTATCATTACAGCTTACAAGTAGCAATATTACGTATATGAATATTCAGAATATTATCCTATATTAATATTTTAGCTCACCCGAGGGGCCGTCATTGCCGTGATCGCATGGTAGTTGGATTTACAACTACCTATGCCATCAGTGCCTCTCACCACTAATGTTGTGAGTTACAATTTCGATCATGGCGAGGTGGACAACATTATGTGATAAAGTTTGTTAGTGGCCTGCGACAGATTGCTGGTATTTTCCGGATCATCCACCAATAAAACTGTCTGCCACGATACAACTGAAATATTGTTGAAAGTGGCAATAAACACCATCAAACAAACAAAAAAAACCTATATTAATGATCTTTGTGTAATACATAAAACTTGCTGCAAGTCAATTTCTTATTATTCGTGTGCTATGAAAGTTAAAGGGTTAGGATTATGGTGTTTAACTCCACTTTCCACAATACTTCAGCTATATCGTGGCAGTCAGTTTTATTTGTGGAGGAAACCAGGGTACCCAGAGAAAACCACACACTCGCCACAAGTCACTGACAAACTTTATCACAAAATGTTGTATTGAGTCCACTTCGACATGAGCGGGATTCGAACTCACAATGTTAGTGGTGACGAGTACTGATTGCATAGGTAGTTGTAAATCCAACACGATAATGACGGCCCTCAGGTGTCTTTGTGTAGTACATATAAGTATTTAACACAAAAATCTTAGATCAATGCATTGTGTAGTGTGTAAAATTTGTAAGCATCAAAAATCCTAAATGAACAGGTTTGTGTAGTGTATTCAACATAAAAAAAAACAATATCAACAAGTGTGCGTAGTGTGTAACATTTTGAAGTATTTACCTCCAAAAATCCTAGATCAATGATTTTTGTGGTGTAAACACTTTTAAAATATTCAGTAACTTTTTTTTATATAAAAAAATATTGTACAAATGCATTGATTGATTGACTGGTGTTTAATACCAACTTAAGCAGTATTTCAGCTATATCGTGGCAAGAACAAATTTATATATTAACTTAGATACTCGTACAAATACAAAAACTAACTTTAAGTAGAAAATTAATATTGACACACTTTTATATGAATTAATATTATAGAAATTACATGGCCTTTTTCATATCAGAACCCTTATCAGCCCTAGTTCCTGATATATCAACAAGAGAGCTGGTAGGCTCGAGGGTTTATATCAGGACCAAGGGCCAAGGGCTGATAAGGGATCTGATATGAAAAAAGACCATTTTATAATCTTTTTATCATATACTTGGCACAAGAAAACATTTCCGGAAATTGATGAATTTCAATGTGATACAGATGGACAGGAATATGATATATTCCGGAACCGTCTGATAATTGTTTTTCATATCAGCCTGCAAAGGTAATCTGGGGAAGATATCTAATGCATTTCATTAGATTTTAACTTTTATATCACATGGCTAAAAATATGCCTTATCATATACTTGTAGACATTATAATACAGCTAAAATTTTACCCTTTGACAAATCTTTAGTTTTGTTAAGAATAATAAGAGGAATCATGTTTATATCACTTAGTTTTACAAGAATGGCCCAAGCGGGCTGAAAAAGCAAGTTTATTAACTGCTTCCAGATTGATATTACATGTTTTTTAGTCATTGTTCATAAATTTGCAGAAAACTGTGTTGAAGTATATGATAAACAGATCATAACATCTCATTTTCACATCATACTCTTTTTTCAGCCCTCGTTCATATATCATCCCTCAAGCCTGTCGGCTCTCAGGCTAATATCGCGACCTAAGGCTGATAAGGGGAATAATATGAAAAATGTCATATAATAAACTATATTTATCAAATAAGTATATGATAAATAAATATATAAAACAAGATTACATACAATGTCCACACATACATGTACATGTATCACAGAATAAAATAAAATAAATATGACTCATTAAACAGCTATAGGCATCTGATGCTGCATTCAACAATATTTTACTTCATATTGTGCTAGTCAGTCTTATTGGTGCAGGAAACAAGAGCGCCTGTTGCATAAAGTCATATCGAGTTCACATTGCTTTGAGCAGGGGGTTAGAGTTAGGGCTATGGTGTTTAATACCACTTTCAACAATATTTCAGTTATATTGCGGCAGTTTTATTGGTGGAGGTTACCGGAGTACCCGGGAATGACCATCAACCTGTTGCATGTCAATGACAAACTTTATCACATAATTAAGCAGAAATAAAAATCACAACTTTAGTGGTTATACGCAAACATGAACATGAAATAATTGAACAAAATGCACATTAATATAGACTCGTTATCATGATTTCTTTGTCAACATTTCATAAAGGCAGACCATGCCATGATATGTTATCATTAAACAATATTACGCTATAGCATAATAATAAATATTACCGTATTCAATAACGTAATGTACACATTTATGTATAATACAAATGATCCTTTACTGTTTGAAAATTACAAATATCATCAGTGTCAATTTACTTTTTACAAATGTCAATCTGATATACATATAGGAGGTGGGTTATAGTTATGGTGTTTAATGCCACTTTCAACAATATTTCAGTTACGATCACAATGGATCTAAAACTCACTTGGACTTGTACTTGAGAGGAGAAGATTATTAAAGTACTGTAAATCGGAAATAAAAATAGCTCATGATGTCCATGTTCTTTCTTAGATCCATATGTAATGAGGAATTTCTGTGGAGGGCCTCGCACACCTTATTTGTACCTACTGAAAACTATTTTGGGTTTGTATTCTCAGTAAATCACAAACAAAAATTGTCCACGTCAGCCATGTTTTAGCCACATCAACACAAATGAGAAATATGACTGATTGACTGATTGGTATTTAATGCCAACTTTAGCAGTATTTCAGCTACTAGTATATCGAGGTGTTTGATAATGGGTAGAGGATCAGACAATCATCATTCTTATACTGTTTGGTTCAAATTGATGACAGACAAAAAATGAAAGCAATAGCTCACAATGTCCCAGCAAAATATCGGTTCAAAAGGTTCGGTAAATTCTGAGAAGATGATTAAACTGTGAAAAGTTTACAGACAGAAAGACGATGGATGCCAAGTCATGCTAATAGCCTACTTGGCTTTTGACCAGCTAATAATACAAAACATACAAAAAATAAAATCTTCCGTAATATAAAAAAAAGTTGCCCTTGGTTTCCATGGCAACCAAGACAATCCAACAAAAACATCTGTATTATACACAAGTCATCAAATGGATAAAACTCCATGAGCAATACAAACAGGTAATAAAACTAGACAAAACAATATAAAATTGCGTAGCAACGCCTTCCACTCGTTAGGAACGACATAATGAGTCAGTGCCACAGTTATTTTGTAGATTTCGTGACTTATACAGATGAAGATAAATGATGTTATGATAACGTTGAGGACAGGATATCTAGGGATTAGTACCAGTACGCCATACGTGTCTGCTGCTAACCATATATGGTATTGTGATATAAATAGCTGAAAATAGAAATAAATACAAATCATTTTTTTTCGGTACAGATTAATATTAGTTTTACCAGTGTAAAATTTGGATTACAGCTATGTGTGTTTAAGACCACTTTTTAAAGTATTTTAAAAATACAGCAGTCCCCCCTCTCTCATATGGCCCCTATCATCAAAGGCTATTCCTCTTATCAGGCCACATTTAAGATGCACTGAGATCTTGAAATATTATTTCAACAGAGTCAACCCCTCTTATAAGGTAATTTATCAATGCAGAAGGGGTGATCTCAAGAATGAGTGACACCTGTAATCAGACCTGATTTTACGAAGCCAACAAAAAAGCGGAAATCGACAAGCGAAAGTATTGAATATACTATAAAAAAGGAATCGTAACGGTAAAAACTGTGAAATTCGGAATAAAAAAAAACGGAATTCCGCTTTAAAGCAGAGAAAAATCAGGTCTGTTACTGTAATGAGTAGGACTACAATTACCCATATCAATCTTAATCTTTCTTCTGTGTGAAGGATCTCAGAATGATTAGTCATCTAGAACTAAAGTCTACAGATGGACGACAACAGACCCATAGCATAGCATGGCCACAAAATGTTTGCTGTCCTATAACAAGGTGAAATGTGAGCTAATGCTCACTTATGATACCCCCGAAAACAAGAGATAGGAATGTGACAGGTCCAAAAACGCTTCCCACGATATGGGGTACCTATATGAAGCTTGTGACCATATATCAGATTTCTGTCATCAATAGTTGCTGAGAAAAATGTGACGAAAAATATCTTGGGACAGACGGAAGAACAGAGGTAAAACAGTATACCCTCCCTCCAGTGGAGCGGGGGTATACAAACTGAATGGAATTATCACCTTTTATTTGTTAGAAGAGTCAATACATACAAGGCACTTACTGTATCTTAATTTATTGTTTGTCTTGTCAGCTTGATGGTGTTTAACACCACTTTCAACAATATTTCAGTTATATTGTAGTGGTCAGTTTTATTGGTGAAAAAATACGGAGAAAACCACTGACATGACACAAAACCATAACTTTTAACTCTATACTATTATATAGAAAGTTTGATAAAGGGAGACAATTCAAGGTATCTCCCCTATACTGTCTTCTGATGACTTTAAAGTACTAATGCATTTTCATATCTGTTGCGATGTCATGACCATAACATGATATTCATAATTAATATTTGTGATTGGTTGGTACATAATGTTGATTCTTTACCTGAAGGCCTTATACATTATTGTCCTTCAAAAAATTGTTTAAACTCAATATGTGAAGAACAAGAGAATTTGTTTTAAAAGTTACGGGAAGATGTACTTTTTTCCATAAGAATTGTTTGACCGGATAATGTTCCCTGACATATGGTAAACATTTGAAATAATAAAAAAAAAATCATATTAAAGATATAAGAGAAAACTATTGCCGGAAATGGAAATGTTAACAGGAAATACTAATGAAGGGAGATAATTCGTATTATCTCCCCTGTATTTACTTCTAATGAGATTTTACTAAACCAAGCAAACAATGAACTATATTTTGTTTTCAGCCATCCAGGAACGTTGCGCATCAATATAAATGAAACAATCTGAAAATACAATGAAGAACGTCAGACTTAAAAAACAGGCAGAAGAATATGAATTTATAGATCAAAGAGGAACACATACTCCAATAAGACTAGTAATATGTTTAAGTACCTTCAAGCATTTTGAGGGTGTTAGAGTTATGGTGTTTAGTGCCATTTTCAACAATATTTCAGTATAATTATATTACTTCCGTTTTTCATTGAAATGTTACAATATGATTGGTCATGAAATGATCACATGATTTTAAAAGAGATGTTTCACATCCCAATGAAACTCAAACCCAAACTTGCATGTGCCTCCATGACGACATCAGATGTAAACAATCAATGGCGTAGAAATTTCCAACAGCAAATAATCTAACACAAATAAAATTCACAACGAAAAATTCAATAATATTAAATTTTGGTGTGATTTAAATATAACTATAAGATTTGAATGCATTCTTTTGAAGTTTCATTGGGGTATGAAAGCGTTGATCAAAGCACATTTTCAACATGAAGCGCGGTACTTCGGTCAACGCTTTCATACCCCAATGAAACTTCAAAAGAATGCATGCAATTCTTAATATGTCGTGGCAGTCAGTTTTATTGGTGGAGGAAACCGGAGTACCCACAGAAAACCACCGAACTGTCGCAGGTCATTTACAAACTTTATCACATAATTTTGCATAGAGTACACCTCGCTATGAACGGGATTCTAACTCACAACTTTAGTGGTGATAAGCACCAATTGCAGTGGTAGCTAGATATAAGTCCAACTACCATACGATCACGAACACACACAACTGCCCCCAAACGTTTTCCTGGTTAGTATATTTTGAACATGACAGATACTTGGCCATTTTTTTACTTCTCACTGAAAAAGCTTCAAAGTAATTAGTTCTTCGAATGGAGGACCAGCATTATCACAGCTATAATTTCTTAGCCTAGATAAGTGAAATCTTAACAAGAAATAGAGTCAACGGACTATATCTCAATCACAGATAAGTTTGTTTTTGTGGATGGCTGGAATTGATATTATTCCCCTTGTTTTTGGTGGGGTCAACATGTTATTCATCTTTTTGGTTTTCTGTCTTCTGTTTTGTGTCTTGTGTACCCAATGTTGCCAGTGTCCCTGATTTTTCCATTCTTAATTGTCCCCTCTTTTTTCTCGAACATTTATTTGTCCTTTGTCTTGTGTACCCAATGTTGCCAGTGTCCCTGAATTGTCCATTCTTGATTACCTCTTTGGTTTTCTCTAAAGTTTATTTAATAGCTTGATAGCAAAAAATGGAAGATTGTGTCCATTGGACATGGATGCTCAGAGTTCCAGCTAAGGTAAACAGGGGTATAATTCCCAGAACGGGAAAAAAAGTTGTAAAGTCTAAAATCAAACTTAGCCTTCCTTTTATGATTGACTTATTTCAAATGATTTCCTTAAGGGGAACTTCAGTTATTTAGGAGAAATCAAACATGGGAGGATCTAAGCGTGGTGATCCAGATACAAAGTGAACCTCATCATCATCTCATTGAAAATTAACTTGTTTTCACCATGATTTTGGTGAAAAAGTGCTGAGTTGGGACTGCACAACAATCACTCAACCACTCACACGTGGGACAGATGTACGATCATAGGTAAAACTAAAAGTTAACAAGGGCAACGCAAAGCGTGGCATATCCCCTCGCCTAAAAATTTGACCCAGTGACCTTGACCTTTGACCTATGACATTGAAAATTAACAGAGTTCCAGATTCTCTTTAGGACTAAGTGTGTACCAAATATGGTCAAAATCCATTGAAGGATGTTGATTCAAGAGTGTTCACAAGTATGTTACGGAAGGAAGGACGGAATAACGGACAGTAGCGTTACTATATCCCTTCGCAACTTCGTTGACGAGGGGATAATTAAGGTTCTCCTCCCTCAGACATAGGTGATCTTAGCCGATTGTGCCTATCCTGTTTAGGCTCTTTGGTTTTATTGCTTCCAAAACTTTAAATCATTTGGCTTTCCAATCTATTTATTTTGAGCGTACCTGATGAACGTTATTCCAGAAACAAGTCTTACACACTATATTTGATATCTAAGTTTTTATTAACGCAACTAGACACATAAGGGCGAGCCCATACAAATATATATACTTACAGGAACTACTAATACATACGAATGTATCTCATTACACTGGTATTTGTTTTCACAAACAAAAGTAAAGATAGTATAACTCTGAAAAATAACAAATTTAGACAGCATTAAGTATGAAATAGTTCATGGAAGCCATCGTTTGTTTGAGATAATAACATGGTTAATATTATATTCGTAAATTGTTTATTCCAAGCTATGGTGAGTATTAGATAATTCTGTTTGTTGGTTTAGTTGGGTTATGCTGTTCAATGCCACTTTCAACAATATTTCAGCTAAATTGTGGCAGTCAGTTTTATTGCTGGAGGAAACAGGAATACACAGAGAAAACCACCGACCTGTCGCAAGTCACTTACAAACTTTACCACATGGTTCCTTACAAACATATAGTATGTTTCATTATTAATAAATATGTATATGATAAAATAAAATGACAAACACAAAAAATACCCCACTGTCAGAACAGTTCCTAAAATCCAATGAAAATATCGTAGGCAAAATCGATACCAATAACACACAAATAAATGACTGCTTGATTTCATTTTATTGTCAATGCATTACCATGGCAAAACAGAACATGAATACAGCATAGATTTACTTACACCAAGACCTAACAACCCTAGAAATACCAGACAGGTAGACATCCCTCAACAGAACAGATTGTCTGCATTGCTGTCAATGTGCTACCATGACAACACAGTATAGGTATACTTACACCAAGACCTAACAACCTTAAAAATACCAGACAGGTAGACATCCCTCTAAAGAACAGATTGTCTGTGTTGTTGTCAATGTGTTACCATGACAACACAGTATAGGTATACTTACACCAAGACCTAACAACCCTAAAAATACCAGACAGGTAGATATCCCTCTTGAGAACAGATTGTCTGTATTGTTGTCAATGTGTTACCATTACAACACAGTATATGTATACTTACACCAAGACCTAACAACCCTATAAATACCAGACAGGTAGACATCCCTCTAGAGAACAGATTGTCTGTATTGTTGGCAATGTATTACCATGACAACACAGTATAGGTATACTTACACCAAGACCTAACAACCCTAGAAATACCAGACAGGTAGACATCCCTCTAGAGAACAGATTGTCTGTGTTGTTGTCAATGTGCTACCATGACATCACATTATAGGTAGAACAGTTGCGGATGCTTTCTACAACACCTTCATCCTGCACTACGTTATACCAGAGCGAATACATTCAGACCAGGGAGCTAACTTTGAAAGTACCATCATCAAAGAGCTATGTACCATCATGGGAATGTCCAACTCCAGAAAAACAAGTTACCATCCAATGGGAAATGGACAGTGTGAACAGTTCAACCGTACTCTCTGTGATATGCTTGGTTCACTGGATCCCAGCAAGAAAGCGAACTGGAAGAGTTATATCAGTCCACTGGTTTTTGCATACAACTCTACTAGACATGAAAGCACAGGACATTCACCCTTCATGTTGATGTTCGGGCGAAACCCTAGGTTGCCCATCGACGCAGTATTGGGATTGAGGGAAAACCAGCAGGACATTATCACCACGTTCATTACAGAGCTAAAGGATAAAATATAGAAAGCACATGAGGTAGCGACAGCTGCGATGAACAAGGCTGCAAGGAAACAGAAGGACAACTATGACAACACGGTCCGTGGGGGAACTGTTCAAGAAGGAGACCGTGTACTGGTGAAAGTAATTAGCTTTGAATTGAAACACAAGTCGCCGGATAGATGGGAGCATGACCCACATGTAGTTTTGAGCCAGCCTAATGAAGGAATCCCTGTATTCAAGGTCATGAAGGAGAACAACGAAGGACGTACGAGAACGCCCCACCGGAACCTCCTTCTACCTATTGGTTTCATCAGTGATAAACCAACACCGGCTCCTAGGAAACCGAAACCGAATCATATGCCTAGAGCAAAACCTGCCAAGGATAAGGACAAAGAACTGGTACAAACCCAGCTTGACAATGTAGAGGAATCTGAAGAGGAGTCAGACTGGGGATGATATGTTGTCAGCATAGGAACAGGAGACAGTGATTCAACCATCACTGAGGACTTGCCTATCCAGGATGCTGATAGTGAACATGAATCAGGTGAGACTAATGGGGACGCCCAGTCTTCTTATTGTACTTCAAGTATCTCAGAGGAAGTTGATCCTGTAGAAGATAGAAGCGTTTCGCAAGATCAAAGCTCAGTTCAGGAGGAACCCCGTGATGAGGAAGAATATTCAGCTAGTTCAGAAGATGAAAATCAGCCATTTATTCGTCGTTCCACCAGAGAACGAAGAGCCCCTCTTCGTTATCGGACTGGTGAGTTTGACATGTCCAAATTAATTCAGAGACCTATGTCTGATTGGGAAAAGAGAGTATAGTGCATCACTTCCCTTTCAGAATCGACACTTCTGGATGGATTACAGTCAGAGCCAGGCAGGACTATTTTAAAAATATTGCAATCTTCACATACTTCCACGTGAAATGACGGGACGCCATTTTCCAGGTGGGGGAGTATGTGGAAGAGTCAATTTTAACAGTTTTGTAAATAATTTAATTTTTAGGAATTTTAATCTTTACTATGTTCATAAAATATATTTTTGTTAAAAAAAATATTTGAATATAATTACTTTAATAACTTTTTCATTTAATTATTATATTTAAAACCTCTTAGTAATAAAATTAATAAGGTCTACAACTTTGTGTTATGCTTTGTATTCTAATTAGGTTCATGACCTAAGTTCATGAAAGGTGACCCTGATATGTATCTTTTCTTTGCATATTTGATTAGTTAAGGTCAGTTTGACCAGTTATTTCCTTTCATTGGTTATTGTAGTCACCTGGATTTTTGGTGGGAAATTCTTTTGTTCTTTGAGGCATTCTATTCCTTTTTCATATCTTGGAAGGCAGACATTGCCAACTGATATACATAGTCTTTGGAATTTTGATGACTATTTGAAACAGCTTGAACTATATTTCTATTTGGCACCACTAATATTCATTAAGGTATTTAAACTTACTAAACTTACTAATTGTCTATAAAATAACTTTCTCAGTGAGATTGAGTTGATTGATTGATTGACTGATTTATAAAACATGAAATGCTATTCAAATGTGATCAACTCATGTTTAACATATGAAATGCAATTTAAATGTGATAAACATATACAACATATCAATTCCAATAAAATGTCAAAGGTTAAATGAAATAATATCTGAAACTATTAAATATGAATTTAATATTGAGCATAATACTATTTTTACCATTATAATATTAAGAAGGTGAGTTATTAACAATTCTATGTGTAATCTGTGTTTTGTGTAATTGTGCATGTCTTAAGGACAATAGTTATGAACTTAATTTTATATTCAGGTTACTATGATATAGCACTGATGAACAGCTTGATACATATATTGTGATCTTGAGGTATCCTGTATTCCAAGACCTTTGCACCCCAGTGTGAGGTAAAGATAATTGTTTTTATAGTTTTGCTTATTAATGCTAATTTTGTTCCTTTCTTGACTCCTATTTGCGTTGGTCTCCTCCAATCCTATTAGAACACACAGTTTGCTCAATTGGCCCAAAGTATATATTCCACACTTTGGTGGGCCGTTATTGTGAATGAGTTTGGGTATCATACCGTTTTCTAAAATATTTTTGACAGTTCTTATTGATACATTTACCAATAATGTCTCATTTTTATTTTTATTTCTAATTTAACATTTATTTAAATGAGTAGCCCTATTGTGCATTTATATTATTGTTATTGTACTTTCATTAATTTATATGAAGGATTTCAATTTTTTTATGTATGTAATTTCATATGTCCAATTTCTGGTTCTTTTGTCCAGCACATGGACCGTCAAAAACTGTTTTTTGAAATTAAGACGCATTATCTATATCTCAATACCTTAGAGTCAACATAAGATGTGATCTGTATACAGGAACACTGGCAATATGAATTTCAAAAAGATTCACTGGCTTCAATATTACCAAATATGGATATGCATATTATAAGTTCTGATACATTTTAGGAAATTTCAAATTTTAATTTACCAAGAGGAAAAGGGGACATTACAGTAATTTGGAAAAAGGAACTATCTCCATCAGTACAGGAACTATCAGGTGGAAATAACAGAGTAACTGGAATAGAAATAAAAACACCAAGAAATATTTGCATAATTTGCGCATACATGCCAACAAACAACTCTGGCGTCTCTTATCTAGAATATACAGAATGCTTGGACATCATCAGCTCATATCTGTCTATTTATTCTGCAACACATAGAATTATTATAGCAGGATATCTTAACGGGACTCTATTACAGTCTAGATCATAAAATAAACATGACAAGTTATTACAAGCCTTTGTTCAAGAACTGAAATTAAAACATATTCGATCAGACAAACCGTCTTTTTATCATCATTCAGGAATATCATCATCCCAGATCGACTACATTATTTATAATGCAGAAAATGACTTTATCTATGACTATAAAGTACATGAGAAATGTCACATCAATACTTCCAGTCAAGTGCCTGTGGCAGCAAAAATCCGTATAAAGTTTAATCCTGGATCTCAAATCTCAAAGGCTAACTCTGTCCGCCGATATAAGCTCCAATGGGACAAACTGGACATCGAAACCTTTCACACTGTAATAGCAGATGAGATTGCAAAGTACAAACAGGAGGATAAAACAACTGAAGAAAACATCAACTTGCTATGTAGTTGTCTCAAAAGAGCCACTGCAACTGCAGTTCCCTCGAAGATGATAGACTGAAGGGTCCAAAATTCAAAGTATCACCCACTGTTTTACATCTACTTAAGGTCTGCAAAGAGAAATATCAGCTTTGGAAAAATCATGGCAAACATAATGACAACTTCACATCAGATAAAATTATGGCTCAACGAAACCTGAGAAGGCAGCTTCGTAAAGAACAACACACTGAGAGAACAAATTTCTATAATGAATTAATGGACAACACAAGCAATGAAATGTTTTACAAATTAATACGTCGATGCGGTAATAACAGAAACAAGGAAGCGGCATGTATTATTGAAGATGGGGAACAGCACTATGATGCCTTAGGTCAGACAAATAGTTTTGCCCGATTCTTTGAAGATCTTGCTATGCCAAGAGACAAAAGATATGATTCAGAATTCCTTGAACTTTGTAATATTCATCATAATATAATACAGCAAATATGTGATCTTAAAGATGAGCATAGTACTCATACTTTGGACTTTTCCAACACACATATTCAAGGTGCAATCCAAATGTTACACTCTGGTAAAGCAGCAGATGAATTAGGTTTGACAGCTGAACACTTCAAAAACTCTCCAAGTATAGTAGTAGAATTCTTGACGAACTGTTTCAATGCCATAATAAAAGAGAAACAAACTCCAAAAGTCTTTAAAACTGGCATAGTTACACCTGTTCTAAAAAAACGGAAATAATCCAATGAGTATGGATAATTATAGGGGAATTACCGTAACACCAGTCATATCAAAATTATTTGAATGTTCCATTTTGCCAGTATTAGCAGAAAATTTCCCTCAGTCTACATTTCAATTTGCCTTTACGAAAGACATGTTTCCTTATTTGCGAAGCAAGAGCAGAAGCTAAATGCCTCACAACTGAACCTCTGTTTTTGGTTACGATCGACAACCAGAAGGCTTTTGATGTCGTGGATCACATCATAATGCTAGACAACTATTATGACAATATTCAAAATCATCAACTTTGGACAACAATAAAGAACTTGTATACAAAAACTAAGGCAGTAGTATTAAATAAAACGAAAAATGTTAATAGGAATGATCTAAAATGGATGTTAGGTGATAATGTGATATATCCGTCAGAAGAAACTACACATATTGGCCTGATCAGAGCTGAACTAAAAGAGAATGATTAGAGGCCCGTCTTAGTATCGCCACAAGAACCTTGTACTCCATGATGAATACGGGTTTGCACGGAACTAATGGTCTTAATCCACAAACCTCATATAAAATATATCAATGTTATGTTTTGCCACGCTTTTTGTATGGCTTAGAAATCTTGTCACTAAAACAAAAACAGCTAGACATTCTGAACCGATTTCATATGAAAACATTACGAAATTGTCAAGGACTACCAAGAAGAGTCGCAACTTGTGCTGTATTTTTACTATTAGGTGCCTTGCCGATTGAAGCGGAAATTCACAGAAGGCAACTTTCATTCTTACATAACATACTTGGATGCGACAATTCAACCATTCAATGCTTAACAGATAGACAACTAGTTATGAATTTGGACAATCCTCAAAGTTTTTTTTCTGTCAGGTCACAAGCATTCTGTCTTGATACGATTTACCAATTATCAATGATTTAAGAGAAAATCTGCCATCAAAAATTACTTGGAAATCAAAAACAAAATTAGCAATACTACATTATTGGACAGGAATTTTATTAAAAGAACTGGATGGCAAATCTACCCTATATTTCTTGGCTAAAACTACGCTGAAAATCGGAACTACTCATCCTATTTGGACAAGCCAGTCGTCAACTGTATCTAGTGTCAAAAAGGGAACCGTAAAAGCAAGGCTGTTAACTGGTACCTATTTATTTGAAACTACTAAACATAAATTTAGCGGTGGGAAAGATTCACCAATATGTAAATGCTGTAGAACTGAAAATGAAGATGTCACACATTTCCTACTATTATGTCCTGCATTACATAGGCAGAGAAAAGAGACTTTTCCAAAAATTAAAAGTTTAGTTATTTCACTGATTGGTCTGACTGATTGGACATCCAATTTCAGCGACAAGGCATCTATTGTTAAATTAATTATTGACGGTACATTTGTCCTTCCATTGTTCAAAAGTCGAAATGACCTTGAGAGTGTACAAAGACTATCCGTTGATATGTGCTACAAGTTACACGCGCATAGAACATGGTTATTGCAAAAAAAACTGAATCGAGAGAACTGTGTATTATATGGATATATGGGCAGTGTGTTTAACTTGTATGTACATATGTAAATAGGTAGAGGCAGGGGTTCGCACTTTTATACTTTTAAGTGTGCACATAGAGACGTTTTAGATTTTATTCGTATATAGAACATTTTATGAAGTGATCCGAATTATTTTTAAGTAAGATTATAACTTTTATGCACTTATACTACTAACTCATTCTACTGGATGAGGTGTTCCATGATTGGAAGGATATACGTACAAAAGACAGAAGATTAGTTCGATTTTTTTTTTAAATATACATTGATCAAGTCCCTCGGTGGGAAGAAAACATTTTGTCATTTAACGAAGTCTTTAATTCTTTATCACTTTGTTTTGTGTACTTGGTGTTGTTTTACAAACCATTTTAGACGTTTATATTTTTTTTACTTGCATAGCGTCGTTATACCGTAAAGATCCAACATCCCGTAAGATTGATCGTTGACTGGTTTTTCAGACGTTGTATATATAACATGTAGACACAAATATGTTTTTTTCCACGAAACATCCAAATACATTTCACATCAAACGAAACTTTCCTCAAAAACTCCTCTTGAAGTCATTTTTATCTATTTTTGACGATTTTATTGCGATTCAATTCATATTCATATTTAGCTTTATTGTTATTCTCACATGATTTATTGATTCAAGAGTTATTATGAACGTAATATTATTTTCTTACGTCACAAAGTGACATACTGTACCCATAAAGTAAAGTATGACTTCAACAATTCAGATAAATACATATATTTAGTATTAACCTAGTATTTCAAGTAACTTTGAGATCCAGTGGGACAGATATAGTATATGATTGTTTCCTGCTTAGATGTTTGTATAATATACTTTATTTCCTGTGAATGCATGATGAATTCTTCATCACCCTATACAATATATTAGAAATTGCTGAGTTAGATTGCTGTCAAATATTAATATTAAGTATATATGCACTATTTACACACGCTTAGGCACATGTCTTATGTCTATCCCTAGATTTTCCCTATGAGACAAGGTAACACTTCGACTATTGAAGTTATATTTATAAATAGCGGATGTGGCCGAGTGGTCTAGCGCGCTGGATATAAGGCTAAACGATTGGTGCTGCAGTTTATCAATGGTGTGAATTCAAATCACGCCAAGGGAAAAACAAAATTTGTCAGCTCAATCATCTATTTCGAACACTGTTTATTTTAATTTTAAGACGTATATATATATTGCTTAGATGTGCCAAAGTTGATGAGAAACACCAAGAAATAACTCTCTCGCCAAAGCGCTTCGGTCAAAATATTTCGTAGTCAGGTTCTGGATATATCAACAGTGACGACAAAGCATGAGTATTAATATCATATAGTATTATTGTATCAATAAACCAGAAGATGTCGTTATCAGTCGATTATTTGTGTTTGCTTTAACTTATATATCGATGATTCAGATATGGATAAAATGATGGAAATAAACAATGACAAATGATAATAATGAGTTTGAAGTCATCACATAATGCTATGAAAAAGTAGACTTGCTACAGTGAAAAATACAACGCCTATGTACATTGTATGAACATTCGGTCCGGTTTTGTCATATGCATGTCTTCAATTTGACAAAGCCGAAATTTAAAGGAAATAAAATCAAGTTGTAGGCTATAACTAGTTACCAATTGTCTTTTCCCATGATACATTATATCTACAAATGGCAATATGACAATGCCAATCATTAAACCTGATAATATAATACATCATATACACTATATTCATCATAATCTGCGAAAATCGTTTGTATCGTCTTTGAAATATACCACTTTACAACATGCCATAACTAGACAAAGCATTTTCAAGCACTATTATACTAATAACATTATCTGAACAAGAAGCCAGGTTTATAAATATGTTATAGTGTGGTAATTAGTGAAACAAAATCGAAAGTTTGTTGGTAAAACACACACCTAATTATGAGTCGGCTGCCTTTCCGAAGTTTACCGGACACTTATAACTGCTATAAATAACCAGAAAGCAAGTTTTCAAGTAAATTCGTTAGAATTAATATAATTTAAGAAATATATCTATGGAATTGGATCCCGGGATAATCAGTTAATACTATGTAATGGTATTTAGTAAGAATGC
>MJUT01022795.1:81732-92942 GCA_002080005.1 Gigantidas platifrons
TTTTTTTTCTCAAATACTACAATATAATTGTACATGTACTTACGACTTTGGCCACTTTCACCCAACAAGTAGAACATGATTATTATATATCATATAAAATATAATATATTTTTTATAAACAATATCACTAGAGTGTAAGTCATTTACCGACTTCGATCTCGGGTTCAAGCTAGATATACACCCTCGCCCATGATTTGAGCACCTCGACCGCTACGCGGTCTCGGCGCACAATGTACATGGGCTCAGGTGTTCATCTAGCTTGAACACCTCGATCTCAGTCGGTAACTATTACATAGTCCTTAAAATTCTCAAATGCGTCACACTTTACCAGGTGACAATTATACTATTCTATCTTTACAATGAAACGAGGGAGTTTAAGATTTTTAATACGTCACACTTTGTCATCTGACTATTTAGTGAGTTGTAATTATACCATCTAATCTTTACAAACTCAGTCTAATTTTGATAGACACTGAAGAAGGTCATTTGTTGGTCGAAAATTTTGTCAATATATATTTTGTAACATCTTTATCGGTATCGTTGCACAATCTTCTAGATTTATGTAGTGGAGAATACACTCCAACTGTAGATTCTTAAAACATAATCAACGAGACCCTTCAGGGTCGTGTTGATTATTTTTAGGAATCTACAAGTTGGAGTGTATTATACTATCTGGTTGGATTAATGCTTGTATATGTTTATATGAGTTAATAGTAATTCTTTATTCTGCATTGTATTTGTTGTAATATCTAATCATTGTAATACTTATGTCCCTTGTGGGTCCTTGATTTGGTAAATACATTTCTTATTCTTATTCTTATAATATATTTATATCTGCAATGGTCTTTTCATTTTATATTTTTATATTTTTAATGTTCAGAAAGCTAAATAAGCCACAATTAACAAAAAAATAAACAACACAATTTTATCGGCATCCGTGCTTTCGATTCTCGTTTATATTTAGATATTTCAAGGTCTTTCAAGTGAATAGAATCGTTTATATTTAGATATTTCAAGGTCTTTCAAATGTCCTCAATATTCACCTGTGGTCTGTCTGATTTGTTAAGTTGCGGTCGGTTCGTTGACTGTTCTTGTATTGCGAGAATACTCGTCAGTTCTGAACATAAATTGTATCAGAACTCAAATATTTTGTATCGTGTCTTGTATATATTGATCAATTGCTTTTCTTAAGCAAATTGTTAATATTTTTTTTAATAAAGCTTACTATCAAGAGTTATATATACTAATTATAGAATTGATTAATGTGGTCATCTTAGCCGAGTGGTAAGATGGAAGTTTTAAAAGTCAAAGTAGACCTTAAAAAGCTCCGCAGGCAGTGGTTCGAGTCACAAAATAAGTAAAACACATTTTTAAGCCTAAAATAATAAAAGGTTAAAGTTCATATATTCAAGAACAAAAGAATGAACTGTAGATTCTTAAAAATAATCCACTTTTCGATCAATAGTGTGACGTCAGAGAAATATATTAAATATATATATATATATATACGTCTGAAAATTAAACCAAACAGTGTTAGAATTAGATTTTGAAGCTGTCAAATATTTGTTTTTCCTCGACGGGATTTGAACTCACACCATTGATACACTGCAGCACCATTCGCTTAGCCTTACGTCCAGCGCCCTAGACCACTCTACTACATCCACTCCTTAATAAAAAGAGCTTCAATAGTCGTAGTGTTACCTTGTCTCGTAAGGATTTAATCTAGGGATAGATGTAAGACATAGACATAGACATAGAAAACTTTATTTTGATTCGGCATGGTAATAACAAATAAAACATAAGCTCTAATGAGCTTTTTACCGAATATATGTAATAAAACAATAAACACACATACACATACTGTACATAAAAAAGCAAAAGGCATTCAGAGTGACACACATAAGCAACTAAAAATATAAAAAAGCATGTTGTAGGCAGTATAAAAATGCAAAATAAAAGTACAAGCTAAAAAAATATAACATAATGATGGAAAACAGAAATTTCTATCTACTTGCATGCACTACATCTACATTCTGAGCCATTCCAGGACTGAATCAAGCTTTTAAATTGGGAAAAACTGTTATCAGTCCTGAAATGCTCAGGCAGGCTATTCCATAGAGTAGGAGCTGCATAGCGAAATGAATTTTTGCCAAAAGAAGAGGTTCTTGCCCGTGGGATATCCAAAATGTTGCTGTACCTGAAAGAGTAATTTGATTGTTTTTTACTGACAAGATTTTTAAAGCAGGATGGAGCTATGTTATTTAGGATTTTAAAAGTTTCTAGTGCCATGGTTCGGAGTCGACGTATGTGTAGAGTAGGCATCTTGGCTCTCTGTAATAAATCCAAATATGATGAGGTATAATCCTCGTAAATGAAGCGAAGTGCTCGTTCCTGCACTTTCTCTAATTTTTTACTGTTTGTTTCCGAACAAAAGTGCCATGCCAAAGGGCAGAAATTAAAGTTACTTAGGATAAAAGTATGAAATATTGTGATTTTATTAAGCCTGGACAGAAATGGACTCAAACGTTTTAGAATACAGAGCTGCCTTTCTACATATGTTACCTATATGGACATCAAATTTCAGTTGATAGTCGAGTTCGATACCCAACAATTTGACAACCTTTTCACAAGTTAATTTTGAATTTTGAACTTCAAATGTTGGGTTCATGTCAAAAGTTTTTTTCCCAACCGCTATTACCTGATATTATAATTTANCAGCAATCTAACTCAGCAATTTTTAATATATTGTATAGGATAATGAATGAATTCATTATACAGTCACGGGAAATATATATATATATATATATTGTATACTTTAAATAGACAAAGCAAATATATGTTGTGAATTTATACTACGCATGCGCGTTAAGGTTAACAGTCTTATTAATTAAAAAAAGCATTGTTTGGGTATTGATAATTAAAACAGACAAACAGTATTTAAAGTGTTGTCGGACTTATTATGAAAGATCAAACACCGTGACTAGTCGTACGTTATAAAAAATGAATAAAACTGCTTATTTACTCTGCATGTCACGTCTTGTGGAGCAGAAAATACTTACCCTTCCGTAGCACCTGAGTTCGACCCCGGTTTTTAGTGGTGTTCCTGTTACTCGATCTTTAGTTTTATATATGTATGTTTTGTAGATCGTTGTTTGTCCTTTTTTACTTTTTCTTTTGACCATTGTGTTGTCTGTCCTTCTTCGATATACGGATTATGACTGACCTTGTGGTATCTTCTAACTCCTCTTAAGATTCATATATGAAATAAACCGCATCTGTGGTGTAATGTTAAGCTCAGGTACTCTTCTTTCAGGCATATGTGAACTTAGTCGGTTTTAGCATTCCTGTTCAGGACCTTTGCTCCCAAAATGTTTTGAATTATTTGCAGTTACTACTGTTCGACATTGCACTTACCTGCTAACCATTATTCCAGGAACGCGTCGTGCACACTAATTATATATCTAAGATTTTTGTTATTTTTTTTTTCAAAGTTTATATACATATGTATTTGTTGCTGCTCCGCTAAGCACACATCATTTAGGAGAAAGGTCAAAGATTGGTTGGCTGGAAATCAGGATAATATGTCCGAATGAAGCGACGTGTGGGCTAGCACTATAATATTCCAACTACTATAAGCATCTAGTACAAAGCGAACCTCAGCATCATCTAATTTAAAACCAACTCGCCATGATATAGCTGAATAATTTGTGGGTGTGGGTGTGTTTGGGGGGATTTCAATTATATTATGTATGTATTTTCATATGACCAACGTAACATCTGGAACGTTGGTCCCGCACATTGATCATCAAAAACATGCATGCTTTGAACATGTAAAGTCGCCATGTTGGTTCGACATTAGACATTGAAAAATTATCTCGGTGAGACGAAAATTTTTTTATTCCATAAAGTGTTTAATTCTTGACCACTTTCAGACGTTTATGATTTATTTTACTGATAACCGTAATGATCCAACACCCGTAAGATTTAACGTTGGCTGGTTTTTCTGACTATATATATACGTCTGAAAATTAAACCAAACAGTGTTAGAATTAGATTTTTGAGCTGACAAATTAGTTTTCTTCCCAAGACGGGTTTTGAACTCACACCATTGATACACGTGAGCACCAACCGCTTAGCATTCTGTCCAGCGCCTTAGACAACTCGGCCACATCCGCTATTTTAAAATATAGCTTCAATAGTCGAAGTGTTACCTTTCCTCGTAAGGAAATTCTAGAGATAGGTATAAGACATGTGTCTAAGCGTGTGTATATGGTACATATATACTTAATATTATAATTTGACAGCAATCTAACTCAACAATTTTTAATATATTGTATAGGAGAACTCATCATACAGTCACAGGATATAAAGTATACTAAACACACATCTAAGCAGGTGACAACCAATATATCTGTCCCCTTGGATCTCAAAGCTACTTGAAATGTTAGGTTAATANTAAAGAACGTGTAATGTTATAGTCGTCTTTTGTCAACAGAATATTATAGACGTTCTTTTGTTATATCGTCATGCAATCTTTGGAATAATAATATGTCAAATGAAATGAGAGAATGTACATCTTTAGAAATGTTTAATACCAAATATTTAAATGAATATTTCAATTGAAATATACTCATTATCTATTGGATTGCACTGTTTTTATATTGATTTTATAGTATTATAATTTACCGTGACTAGTCGTACCTTATACAAAATGAATAAGACTGCTCATGTCATCTCTAACAGACATAGTCATGTTATAATGGATAATTTGCAATATTTTATATTCCTACACAAGAAAGAATTTTCTTTGGCATTGTTTTATATGTAAGAAAGACAACTGTGCTATTTTGATCTTCTGTAGAACTTGCATCATTTTCCTTTGCCAGATGAGGAAAATTCCTGATTTAATAACTTCGGTACGAAGCAGAATTTGTGGTATTTGACTTTTTCGTGCGAGGAACTATTTGTGATATTTTCCTTCTCAATACGAGAACAGAAGTAGTGTTATTTGGTTTCTTACCAAATAAGGAGATTATGTCTGTATCAAGCTAGAAGAAAGTCCACTGATTGTATTTGTTTATTCAAACCCAAAGGTAAATATATATTATTGTTTTACATGTACATCTACTATATCTTTATACATTATAAATTTAATATTTCATATTTTATCAATATCATAAATGAAGGTGATGATTACCAAATATTAATTAAAAGAAACAGAGTAGGGAAAAATAAGGATGAATAATAATAAAACAAAAAATAATTCGGTCACGCTTACTATCACTAAAACATCGGATGGTACAGTAGTCAGGATTTCCTGCTCTATAAATGACACCACCCTGTGTAATGACGATAACACTACTAAAGTGTAAACCGTCTCTGTCTAGTGTGTACTTTCAAATCATACCATGTTGTTTCCAAAATTAGATTCCCAAAGGAAACATCGTTTAGCTCCTCCACATTCTTGTGATTTCATTCTTAGAGGAATACTTATTTTGACAGTAATTTAGTGGTAAGGCGAAGGCTAGTTAGCTTTTTCAGTGCAGTAAGCCAAAGTTCGCGATGAAAACTGCAAACCTGCCGAAGGAGGCGGACAAGCTACCACTTACGCCTGAGTACCTGGCGACCCCTACAGACTTGCTGCATGTCACTGATAAACTATAATAACATAACTCAGAGTACCCGGCGAAAACTACCGACCTGCCACAGGACACTGATAAACTATCATATAAACCAGTGTTCCTGGAGAAAACTACAGACCTGACATAAGCCAGAGTTCCCACAAAAACTACCTATCTGTTGTAAGTCACTGACAAATTATCATATATACCAGTGAACGCTGAAAAATATACCTACCTGCCACAGGTCACTGACAAACTCTCAATTTTGTTGTATTTCGACTTGTTTTAAGAAGAGTTTGAAGGTATCAAAGGTGTTATCAGAATAAGTATATCTAAGAAGAACAGACAACACAACGAACAAAAGAAAAAGTGCAAAAGGACAAACAACGATCTACAAAACATCACCATAAAACTAAAGATTGAGTAACACGAACCCTACTGAAAATGTCTCATTATTTATTTCATAGTCACTGGTAACTTAATATACTCTATGACAAAGTCCTTTAAAGATTTCAAATATCTTATAACAAAAATCTCAAAGGTATAAAGATTTAATATATGTTCGCACAAAGCCTTAAATGTGCAGATATTTCGTCTTAGTGGGGTAGCGTGATTTCGAACATTTATCTAATAGACCAAAGTTTTATTTTAAAGATTATTGATGGTAAATGTAAAGGGTACACAAAAGAACACGTACTGTTATTGTCGGCCTTTATACTGGCATAAAGTTTTAAAGAGAAAATGACACTAATTAAAAGATAATTGACGTACATTGTAAAGTAAAGACCAAGGACATCATGCAATTGGGGTGGGCATTTTAACTTTAAATAGAGGGTGTATCTTTGTTGATAAATTGTATTGTAAAATATTTTTTTTTAATAGAAAATAACAAATAACCTGACACTGCAGTTTTCAAACACAAATTTTGGTAAAATATGAAGAAACAAATTATCTGTTTGCATTTGTATCGTTTGAAAAAAAAATAACATATCTGTTTAGGAAACAACCGCAGCAATCCCCTCTCCCTCTTCCCGAAAGTTAAGTAATCGGTTCCCAGTTCCAGATCACATGGTATTGTTGGATATACCTGCAAAGTCAAATTTGTAATGACAATTTAAAGTGAAATTTTTCCTTGAATAGATTACACCACCCTGTGTAATGACGATAACACTAATAAATCGTAAACTGTTTCTGTCCATTGTGTATATTCAAATAAAACCGTGGCGCTTCAAAAATCAGATTCACATTGTTTTACCACGCCACTTTCTTGTGATTTCATTCTTAGAGGAGTACTTATTCATTGCTAAACTTCGCCACTTTTGACAATAATTTAGTGATAGGGTCAAGGCTAATTAGTTTTATCAGTGCAGTAAGCCAGAGTTCCCGCTGAAAACTGCAGACCTGCCTCAGAACACTGAAAAACTATCTCATACGCCAGGGTACCCGCCGACCTCTACATGCTTGCTCAATGTCACTGATAAACTATCACATAACACAGTGTAACCGGCGAAAACTACCGACCTACCACAGGACACTGATAAACTATCTTATAAACCATGGTTTCTGGAGAAAACTACCGACCTGCCACAGGATACTGATAAACTATCATATAAACCAGTGTTACTGGAGAAAACTACAGACCTGACATCAGCCAGAGTTCCCGCAAAAACTACCTATCTGTTGTAAGTCACTGACAAATTATCATATAAAACAGTGAACCATGAAAACTCTATCTACCTGCCACAGGTCACTGACAAACTCTCAATTTTGTTGTATTTCGACTTGTTTATAGAAGAGTTTGAAGGTATCAAAGGTGCTATCAGAATAAATATATCTAAGAAGAACAGACAACACAGTGGACAAAAGAAAAAGTACAAAAGGACAAACAACGATCTACAAAACATAAACATAAAACTAAAGATTGAGTAACACGAACCCTTCTAAAATTGTCTCATTTTTTTTTCATAGTCACTGGCAACTTAATATATTTTATGACAAAGTGCTTAAACGATTTCAAATATTTCATAACAGAAATCTCAAGGTATAAAGTTTTAATATATGCTTCGCACAAAAGCCTTGAATGTGCAAATATTTCGTCTTAGTGGGGTAGCGTGATTTCGAACATTTATCTAATAGACCAAAGTTTTATTTTAAATATTATTGATGGTAAATGTAAAGGGTACACAAAAGAACACATAATGTTATAGTCTGCATTTATACTGGCATCAAGTTTTAAAGAGATAATGACACTAATTAAAAGATAATTGATGTACATTGTATACTAAAGACCATGTAATTGGAGTGGGCACTTTAACTTTAAGTAGAGGGTGTATCTTTGTTGACAAATTGTATTATAAAATATTTTCTTAAATACAAAATAACAAATAACCTGACACTGCAGTTTTCAAACACAAGTTTTGGTAAAATATGAAGAAACAAATTATCTGTTTGCATTTGTATCGTGTGAGAATAAAATAACATATCTGTCTAGGAAAAAACCACAGCAATCCCATCTCCCTCTTGCCGAAAGTTAAATAATCGGTTCCCAGTTCGAGATCACATGGTATTGTTGGATATACTTGCAAAGTCGAATTTGTAATGACAATTTAAAGTGAAAATTTTCCTTGAATAGTTTACACCACCCTGTGTAATGACGATAAGACTAATAAATCGTAAACTGTTTCTGTCCATTGTGTATATTCAAATAACACCGTGGCGCTTCAAAAATCAGATTCCCATTGTTTTACCCCGACACTTTCTTGTGATTCATTCTGAGAGGAGTACTTATTTATTGCTAAACTTCGCCACTTTTGACAATAATTTAGTGATAGGGTCAAGGCTAATTAATTTTATCAGTGCAGTAAGCCAGAGTTCCCGCTGAAAACTGCAGACCTGCAACAGGACACTGAAAAACTATTTCATACGCCAGAGTACCCGCCGACCGTTACATGGTTGCTGCATGTCATTGATAAACTATCACTTAACACAGAGTAACCGCGAAAACTACAGATATGTCACAAGTCACTGACAAACTATCATATTAACTAGTGTTCCTGGAGAAAACTACAGACCTGCTGTAAGTAAATTATACACTATCACATAAGCCAGAGTTCCCGCAGAAAACTACCTATCTGCTGTAAGTCACTAACAAAACTCTCACATATAAATCGAGAATCGCTAGTCTCTGGTGAAGATCAAACTCATAACATTATCAGTGACAGGCACTGAGTGTCACTAATATACAATCGCGGCAAAGACGATCCCTATTTGTTATTTTCTGTTTCTTAAAAAAACGAATAGCAAACATCACTAATTATACCAATCAATTTTGTTGTATTTCGATTTGTTTTAAGAAGAGTTTGAAGGTACCATAGGTGTAATAAGAATACGTATATCGAAAAAGAACAGGCAACACAATTGCCAAAAGAAAAAGTACAAAGGGACAAACAACGGTCTACAAAACATGCACATAAAACTAAAGATCGAGTAACACGAACCCCACTAAAATTATCTTCAATTGTATTTCATAGTCACTGGTAGCTTAACTTAAGATGATAATAGACATTTTCAATAACTAACTACGACTAGGTCTACAACGACACTGACAGGTGAATTTCACAGGTGAATATCAAAATGTATTTATAACATGATTTTTAAAAGTCCATTTAATTACTGCTACATCATCATTTAACGAGTATATTTATCTGAATGTCAAATTATATGTCCCTTTTCTGTGCATTTTTATGTTGCCTAAGTCAATATCAATCGGTCTCTCTGTGTGCATATACGTGTATCTGTTTTTATTGTTATTATTTAAAAAAAATTATATTTCCAATTTCGTTAAGTTTTGTTTTTTTCTCGAAATTTACGAAAAGGCAATTCGTTTGTTTAATATTCAACATCATTAACGGTAAAGAATTATTAAAAACTATCAATCTCGCATTGAACCCTTGTTTAATCAAATATTGTCCGACTTCGGTTTACCAGAACTGTACACGTTTCTACAATGTCTACTAATTTCTGCCTCGCGGATGTCTCCACACAGTTCTCAATGTCTTATATTTTTTTAGATGTCTTATCATATGTTCAACTAGAATTATGTACTCTGAAAAAGGTCTGTTTTTCTTAACACTTTTTTTTCAGGGAGTGTTCAATATTTATCAAATTGATGGGCCGGTGCATTTGTTTTACCTTCTTCAAAATATCTATTTGCCCAGCAATTGAATTTATAGAATAAACTTAACGCCCAGTCAACTGTTGAACAAAAACACTAATTGCCCATTTAGAACATGCAATAGAATAAACATTTTTTTTTTATTTATTTAAAGCGGCATTAGCTACGAATTTGACCAAACAACATTATATGTTTCGGAAATTGATAAATAGCTTTAAAATTATGAAATAAAAGTAAATATTTCACACTAACCAGCTTATCGTACCACTTTTCACCTTTTGAGAACGAAAATTACCATCATTTTATTATTGCCTTGCAAGTAAATAATTTGACCTCGCTTTCTCCGTATGCAACTGACCTTACTAGTGACAGGTAAAAACGAATAATTTGAATTTGTTGCTTATTAACTGCAAACTTGCATGGTTCATTGTCCGTAATTAACGCCGACTAAAAACAGATTGACAGAAAATAAGAAATAAGTGCATTGTTGTACTGATTTAATGACGATTCGGCAAACTCTGTAAACAATGATGATATTTAATAAGATGGCGTCCATTTCTTAATCGATCTCAAAACACGAGCAGTTGCAACATTTTTCCCGATGCGCGTACATTTCATAACATTTATAAGTTACAGAAACACGTTTTATTAAGGCATCAATCAAATCTGATAGTTTTTATGGGTAACACAAATTACGATTTTGGCAGATAATGCCACTTTAAACTTTTTTACAAAGTTTGTGTGATAAAAATGTATGTGCCCAGTTCATGCGGAATTTAGAGAATCTACTTGCCCTGCGGGCGTATACAAGAAAAAAGTATGTGCCCAGTATGCCAATGCATCGGCCCAATAATCTGATAAATATTGAACAGTCCCTCATGTGTTATGTTTTTGGTTTATTTTTTGTGTTGTAAATAACGTAACTGTTGGGTGTCGATTTGGATAAATCGTATCGGCCAAAAGTACGCAGTCTTCTGGGAAGTGTAGTGGTCCATTATATATTTGTACCAATTTGTTGCATGATTGTAAATTGTTTTGCATCATTTTGATGACCCAACAATCGCGCCGCGGCATAGCAAATATAACCGGCGCCAATAACTACTAGCGTATGTATTGCATGGAAATGTCTATGCCAAGAAAAAATACAGTTCTTGTAGTTCGATGATAGATTTCTGTAGATAAGGGTAATAACAAAATTACCGAACTCCGAACAATCTTACAAAGGGAAAGGTAAAACTCATAAGCATAAAACAGACAAAATCAGTCAACACCAAATCAATTACACCGACTGCGCCTTCAAGCTTAGTCCATGAATATTCGTTTCTTGTTGGCCATTGCACAAAATGTTCTAATGCTCTTTTCATGATCGGAATACATATATTTATCTCATTTTCAACCGTAGCAACACTTACATT
>MJUT01022795.1:113578-139577 GCA_002080005.1 Gigantidas platifrons
CGACGTACTTCTTATCAATATAAATAATACATTGATAAAACTCCAGATATATTTTAAATCGCACATGCGTATTTACGAATAAATCATAAATAGCATCAAGTAAACTAATGTATTCATACAAGATTGTGGTGCATACAAACATATACATTTTTCCAGCAAAATACTGTTGATATACTTACTTTCGATATACATTTGTTCAACTTTTCCGCTTTGACGTGCTGCGCATAGCGTAGCCCTTTCATTTATACAAAGGATAATACAATTTATTTTATTTTACCGATATTACGCCTATTTTATTATTTTTGACGTCGACAATCACACTAATTCCGCATAAAAGATATGCATTGTTCATGTGGTCATGACAGAACAATGCATCCAGTGAGCAGCTTATTATTGTATGTGTACAGAATATGGCCTAAGATGTGCAATAAAATACTACTTGTAACATAGATGCATATTTTCATTGATCTTTTTATTGTTTATATGCCAGAATGTAAGCAACAGCTGAAAAATATGAAATAATACACGCAAATACCAAATGTTGCACACTTTAAATATGGGATGTAGTATTATTACTATCAGAGAGCCATGCAATAATCAATGACCTAGATGTAATATTGCATGGGTTCATGTTACAAATCATTTTTGCCACGGAAAACGTGGTATAAATATTACTTGTTTTAAATTATCTTGTAGGATCATTACTACCACAAGACCAATCTTCCATGTTAAATCGTCTGCTAGGTCACGGTTCACACGAATCCTTTGAAATGCGAGTGATGGTAACTGGACAATTTGGTGTTGGAAAAACTAGTCTTGTAATGATTTTAGTTGGAGATGAAGCACCACATGAGGCACAATCAACTGATGGTATTTCTCTGTTAGAGGGTCGTTGTGGCCTCGATATAGACAACAGAGACTGGATACTTATAGCAAAAGGTAAGAAATATTGTTAACTGACTCTACCTAGATGACCATGTGAGCAATAATATTTTTAACGTAGATGATCATGTGAGCTACTCTTTATTATTTTTTTTACCTAATTGACCATGTTAGCTACTCTTTATTATTTTTTCCTAAATGACCATGTGAGCTACTCTTAATTATTGTTTGCCTAGATGACCATGTGAGCTACTCTTTATTGTTGTTTACCTAGATGACCATGTGAGCTACTCTTTATTATTGTTTACCTAAATGACCATGTGAAGTACTTTTAATTATTGTTTTATCTAAATGACCATGTAAGGTACTCTTTACTCTGTTTTACCTAATTTACCATGTGAGGTACTCTTTATTATTTTTGACCTAGATGACCATGTCAGGTACTCTTTATTATTTTTTACCTAAATGACCATATGAGGTACTCTTTATTATTGTTTTACCTAAATGACCATGTGAGCTACTCTTAATAGGCTTTTGTCTGTCCACCTTTATCGTCTGTAATCTTACTATTGCTTAAATTCTTTATACATGTACAACTGTATCCTCAAATTTCTCATATTTAGAAGGTGTCTCGAATTTTTATTTTCCATCCAATTGTATTGTGTGTGTGTGTTGTTTTTTAATTGGTTCCGTTGTGAGCTGTTGGTAAGATATGGACGACATGGTAAGCTTGACTGAAAACGGTGTCAATGTCAATTTCCAAAATTTGAGTAATATTTATGCCATTTTAATGTAGCATATATACTATATATTTTTAAAGTAATGACAATACCGGGAAGATCACTCTAGCATACTTACTAAACGTTTGAAGATTGGTGGATTATTGCTTTAGTGAATTAGCACTATAAAGATCCATCCTAGTGTGTTGGTCTAGTGCAAAGTGGAGACCATCATTATCTTATCGAATGTATCCTTTTTTCGCCATGATATAGTTGAAAATTGTTCAGTTGGCGTTAAAGGGGAATTTGCGGTAGGCACTACCGACACAATTGGTGGGCGGAGCTTATCATAAAAAATTTCCGTTGACGTGTCACATGACCAAGGTCACATACCTCAGAAATTTGAAGTGATTTTTGTAGGTTTTACATTGATGAAGAATATTATTTTTAATAAGACTAAAGGTTTCGTAGGGAGGAAAACTAGTGACCATGCCTGTCAAATATTTTGCTCCAAAAGTAACTGTGAAACTGGGTATCATTGATTTTTCCTCCTCGAGATAACCGTGGCCAAAATAATGAACAATCTGAATGTTTGCTCAGTCCACAGCTATTTATACCCACGGTCCCCCCTTTAAGCAACAGTAACTATTAATAGACGAAGTATGTCTCAAGGACTTTATCATTGTTGGCATGAGGTAAAGCTTGAAGATACCAAAGAGGGGTAATCAGAAGGGGTAAATTGAAGAAGAACAGACAAAACAATGGTCAAAAGTTAGAAGATACCAAAAAGGGGTAATCAGAAGCCGTAAATTGAAGAAGAACAGACAAAACAATGGTAAAAAGTTTGAAGATACCAAAGAGGGGTAATCAGAAGCCGTAAATTGAAGAAGAACAGACAAAACAATGGTCAAAAGTTAGAAGATACCAAAGAGGGGTAATCAGAAGCCGTAAATTGAAGAAGAACAGACAAAACAATGGTCAAAAGTTAGAAGATACCAAAGAGGGGTAATCAGAGTCCGTAAATCGAAGAAGAACACACAAAACAATTGCCAAAAGATAAAAAGTACAAAAGGACAAATAACGATCTACAAAACATACACATAAAACTAAATATCGAGTAACACGAACCCTACTAAAAACCGGGGGTGAACTCTGGTGCTCCGGACGGGTACGAAGTTCATTCCCCACTAGTGGCATCGTCGTCTTAATCTAGTTAAATATTTGCAATATCATGAAACTACCACAGAGATCCATCTTGCATATTTACTACATATTTTGCAAAGTCATGACAAAGAGATCGCTAAAATACTTACTATATATTTGTAAATGAGAGATCTCTCTAGCAAAACTTGCTATATATTTGCAAATTTTGACGATACCAGAGAGATCCCTCTAGCAATGCTTACTATATATTTGTAGATCTTGACGATACCAGAGAGATCCCTCTACCAATGCTTGCTAAATATTTGTAAATTTTGACGATACCAGAGGGATCCCTCTAGCAATGCTTAATAAATATTTGTAAATCTTGACGATACCAGAGATAAATCTCTAGCGATGTTATTCATGTTATCTTTTTATGTTGAATAGACGGCTATAATGCCCGTGACGTTGTCTATCAAAAAGTCCTGATGACCTCTGATCCCAAAGAAAAAGCAACAGGTCAAAATAAACCTACACAAAAAGAAGATACTCCTTCAGCAACAGAAGATACTACATCAGCAACAGAATATACTGCCTCAGCAACAGAAGATACTACCTCAGCAATAGAAGATACTACCTCAGCAGCAGAAGTTACTACCTCAGCAACATCAGATACTACCTCCAAAAGACATCATCCAGTACAGGTCATTCCCAAAAAGAAAGACATCAAACTTCCTACGATGGTCTCCACAGAAACAATACAGCCTGCTAAAATAGACGAGAAAATCAAGCAGGAAAAGATTGTTAAATCCAAACATGTTAATACATCGAAACAAAAAAAAATTAAATCAAACATGACACGGAAAGAAATTAAAAAGCAGATGGAAAATGTTTTCGAACGTGTAGACTACAAAAGGAAAGTAGGAAGACTCATATTTTGGGATTTTGGGGGTCAGTATATATACTACACAACACATCAGACATTCATGACATACAGAGCCTTGTTTCTAGTGGTATTTGATGGCAGTACAGATCTCTACGATGAAGTGCCTGACGTGTTGTGCTTTCCAGGACAACATGGAACACCAACTCCAGCAGGTATACATTGTTTAAGATAATAGTCTGTATCTTCATGGTTCTTCTCTGACATCGCTGTTCAAATGATTAAAAGAAATTGTGTACAACTAAGGTTGTGCAATTCCGGTAAAGCTACATCTGTTTAATGTTTGTACAACTACACTTTCAAACGTATCTTTATTTATGTTTTTCTTGAAAATTCTAAGCTTCAAACTACGCACCTATCACCAATGACTTTGTGGGAGGTTTCTGCGATTTTCAGAGCGAAAATTCTAAGAGCAGGTATAACATAGGCTTAGAGAAAAACTAGAAATTGATCTAAAAAGTGACAAAATATGTTCAGTTGCCTCTGCTCAATTCGCATACAACTATATCTGTTCAATTTTCATACAACTATATCTGCTCAATTTATATACAACTATATCTGCTCAATTTATACACAGCTATCTCTGTTAACTATACGTACATCAACATCTGCTCAGTTACTGTACAACTGGTTTAGTTTTCTCGATTTTCTCCTGCAATCGTTCAAATTACCTCTTATATAATTATATATATTGTTTCAGTTTTCCTACAACACTGGGTCAACTCTATTTTGACGTACTGTAAAGTGATTTCTGGGGAGATACCACAGATATTATTTGTTGCAACACATAAAGATAAAATTTCAGAGGTAGTATTGACAAACATAATATTATTGCTTCATTCAGACTTTATTTCCATAGTTTTACATGTCATATATGTTAATTAGTTATAATATGTTTTGGAATTGAAGAGAGGGGATTGTTAATTGTAAGTTGAATAGGAAATGTAACTATTTTCTGTCAAATGACCGATTTTCTTGAAAGAACAAATTTGTATTCAAGGATTTTTTCTTCAACACAAAATGGACATTCCTGTGGGATTTTTTTTTTGTGCTAAATTTAATGCTTTTTATAATAGCGAGTTACCTTGATTGTATGCACTCTCAAAGATCTTCAGAATTCATATCAGAATCACACCCCTTTATCATGTTCATGCAATTTCAATATAATTATATATTCTAGACCCAAATTCTCCGAGCTCGTTGGTCCGATATATTTAATGTAGTAATTTGTCATAATGTGTAGTTGATTATATTATACCACCATTTTGATTTGACGATGTTTGTAGGAGTTATCTGACTTTAACATTTTCATGTATTTTCAATATAGTTATGCATGAAGAACATAACTCCCCTGAGTCGTTAGTCTGATAGCTTTCATAATAATATTTATACAAATGCATTTTATCTATAAACATTTCAAAGGACAAGAGCTATAGGAGAAAGACATATCACTTATATATCTTGAATTAAGCTAATTATTTTCAGAAGGATGTTGAGAAAAGACGAACGTCTCTATACAATCAGATCGACCAGCTTTTCAAACACCATGAAGGTCGCAATCACCTGGTTCTGAAGGATCGTGTGTTTGTTAATGCAATGGATAAAAATGATCCCGAGATAGAAATTCTGAAGAAAATCATCACAAATCTGACTTTTGATCATCCCTGTTGGGGTGAAAGAATGCCGAATGCATGGGTTCCATTAGAATTAGAAATAGCAGATCTAACAGCAAAAGGAAAACAAATGTTATCAATAACGGAGATAGAAGAATTGAACAATGCCAGTGAGGTCTCCACCTTGTCTGCCGAAGATCTTAAAACTTTCCTACAGATTCAACATTCTATGGGGAAAATTATCTACTTCGACACTCCACAGCTGAAAGAGTATGTTGTTATTAGTCCCCTCTACATGGTAGAAGTGATGAGATCATTTGTCACAGGTATGGTATATATAATGAATTATGCATGCGGGTCCACTGTGGTCGTGATTGTATGTTAGTTGGATTTGTGTCTACCTATGAAAAATGAAGATGTGATAAAGTTTGTCAGTGACTTGCAAAAGGTCGATGGTTTTCTCCATGCACTCTGGTTTTCTCCACCCATAAAAATGATCACCATGATAATGCTGAAATTTTTGTTGAAAGTGGCACCAAACACCATAACCATAACCTAACCATATAATGCATGCATGCTGATAAACAATATACACGACAATCCATTCTACAAGTTGGAAATATTGAAATCCTTCATTACAGGTACAACTTAGCTATAGTTCTCGGAGACATGTCGTATGCACTGAATTTGATAAACATCAGCCTTCACTTATTTACCCGATATATAAGTTCAACTAATGTATAATAATTTATTTTACAGATAGACAGTTTTGGCCCAAAGATAGAAAAGCAAAAGAAACATTTAACAAGATGTCAGTCCATGGGGTCATACAGAAAAGCGATTTATTTTCACTCTGGGAGCGAAAGAAATTTTCTAAAATTCACACCTACAAAGAATATGTCTTTGACATGCTTGTTCATCTTGATATCTTGTCGGAACAACGCCGCTATGATGTAACCACGGGAAGCAGGTTACCAATCGAAGATTATTTTGTTCCTTGCATGGTCACAGAACAATACACAACCAATTTCATGAAAAACGAATGCACACCACAACGATCTATGTGCTTGGCATTTGTTTTCAAAGGTTCTATCATACCCCCTGCATTACCCAATCGTCTGATCAGTGCATGCCTTAGCATGTGGCGTTTGAAGACTTATGAAGGAAAACAACTTCTGTTTTCAGGGTTTATTTGTTTAACTTTTGATAAATCCCATGACATCGTTGTACGCGTGGAAAGCAACAAAATTTTGCTCTTTTTATTGCACAAGACATCCAAGGGGTTAATTGTTCGTGATATTGCCACTGGCGTTAAGGAGTGTTTGTTTGCCACACTGGAGAGGATTTCGGAGTTCTATCAGTCGGCCAGCAACAAAAAATCATCACAACAGCAGCCTTTCCATGTTGAACTTGCATGCTCAAATTTCAAGTGTTTTCTACCAGAAACAGAAGCAAAAGCATCAGAGAGCAACAACGTGATTTGCTCAGGATGTAATCAGAATTACGAAATTGAGATCTGGAATCAAGACAAGGTACACGAATAAATTAGGAGAGAAGTTCAAATGAAGTTTAATTAATATCAATAGTTAAAACAACTAAAACGTACTACGCACGACACGTTTCTGAAATAATCTTAATCCGGTATGTTTCAAGCCAACTAATTAAAAATCGCCTTAATAACACATTAGGCAGCAAAATAATTGAGTTCTACTCATGTCTCTAGTTTAGAAACAAAATCCCAAGTTGAAATGTAGCTTAATATCTGGCTTAGGCCCTTAGGGTGTATTGCTTAATATCCGGTTTAGGCCCTTATGGTGTATTGCTTACTATCCTGTTTAGGCCGTTAGGGTGTATTGCTTACTATCCTGTGTAGGCCGTTAGGGTGTATTGCTTACTATCCTGTTTAGGCCGTTAGGGTGTATTGCTTACTATCCTGTTTAGGCCGTTAGGGTGTATTGCTTACTATCCTGTTTTGGCCCTTAGGGTGTATTGCTTACTATCCTGTTTAGGCCGTTAGGGTGTATTGCTTACTATCCTGTTTAGGCCCTTAGGGTGTATTGCTCCCAAAGACGTTTAAATTATTTGGTTGTCTTAGCTTTTGGCTTTGAGCGTACATGATGAAGGTTTTTCCTTTTTTCATTAATCATCGTGTTTACTAAAATTTATATGTATGTTTTTATTGGCATATATCATGTGATATAGTAATTAAAAAAAAATCGAGATTTTAAATAGAACTAATTTGGACCATTAATTTGAAAAGACACTCAAAGAAATCTAAAAAATAAATTGAAAAATAATCGAGATAAAATTGTCCACGAATAATTGAAGTCTAAATGCATCCCCCTTTAGCTCTGCTTATTAAATTTCGATAAAATTCCCAAGTTTGTTTCCTTCTTAAACAAGTAAATTTTACGGCTGATCAAACTCAATTTCTATAGTGTGATTTTTTTTTATATTGTAGACAGAAGTCGATTGTCATCAGAGCTGTACAGGTATGAGTTACTTAAACCATTTTTTTCCAAGTGAGGTATTTTCTTAATTTGACGTCCGTAATTGCCCGAACACATCACATTTTTCTCAAGCATGGCAGTTGAACTTAGGTGTTCCGAAAGGATAGGCATTTCCTGCTGCACTGCTATAACATGTCATGTTACATCTGTCAAATGTCCGGTGGTAAGTCGCGAATCTTGAAACAGAAAAATTATGATTATGACAAAGGGAACATTTCCGTTTTCATTTTTGTGACACAGATATTTGATATTGGTTAACCAAGACATGGTGACGAATGTAAAATTTTCTAAGTACTTGCCTCAACCTAAAGACTACTAGGACTTTTTGGCTCAGTAACTTCCTTGTTAGCAACGACTCTCTGTCCCTTAAGCTTTCCATGTAAGTTTGGATTGGTCATCCACAATTCGAACTTGATAAAGGACTGGACGAGGAAAATGATGTAACAATATTTCTCACTGACAGCACTAAGCATATAAATGCAAGAAAGGTTTGAGGATTCCAAAGGTGTCGTCAGAAACCTTAAATTACATGACAGACAATACAGCGACCAAAATAACAGGAGAAAAAGACAAGCAATAATCTACAAAATACTACACAGATTACTAAATATTGAGCACAACGAAATCCACTAATATCCGGGGGCGACCTCGTGTGGTCCGTAAGGAAATGGTGACATGCTTTATTTATATTTACTTAATCAACCATTGGTAAGTAAATAATTGTAGGCGATTCAGATGGTCCTCTTTGTCACACTTTTATCGTCATGACTCATGTGATGGTATGGTCCTCTATAAGTAGTTGTTACATTCATAAGAAATCCTAGACGACTTCCAGTGTAATAAGATGTTGACATGTTTTATTTACAGAAGTCAGATTGAACTCAAACTGCAAATAATTAATAATTGGTAAATTAAAAGATAATTTATAGTCATGTATTTGTTTTATTGATTAGAAATTCAAGATTGCTTCCAAATCAAGAAAAGATTTGCAGATACCAAAGGTGTAATCAGAAGCCACCAATTAAAAAAGGACAAATAATACAATGGTCAAAGAAAAAGGACAAAAGGACAAACAACGATCTACAAAACACATCACATAAAACTAAAGATCGAGTATACTAACACCATTAAAAACCGGAGGTGAACGTGAGAGGTTCGGAAAGGTTGGCAGTTCTTGCTCCACATGTGACACCCGTCATGTTACTGTTAGACACCACGAACATCATCTGGTAGGAAATCAAGAACTTATCAGGGATGAACCCTGGGATTGGAAGCTTCAAATGTTGCTCTCAATAAACCCTCTTTACAAGGTTAGTGATAAAGGTTCGTATCAGCCTCTAATTCTCATAATATTATTTCAGGTCTAAGTGAGGATGCATTGGGTCAGAATCCAAGTGATTCTGAAATACTTCGGTTTTCTGATCAGTTTGATACAGATGAGATACGTCAGCTAGTAATACGTATTGGTTTATCTGATTTGGAATGGAAGAACATGAGAGATAACCATCCACACAACACTGAATTGGTGAAATTTCTTATACTGATCAAATGGAGAGAGAGCAAAAAGAGAACTTTCCGTGACTTGGCTGAAGCTTTAACAGCAATGGATATCACGACTCATAAACTATGTCAGGTGGGTTCATGATTGTTAAGCAATGCCTAGTAATCATAAAGAAAAATAGAAGACAGACTGATATGCCTGGTACTTTTCTCTACTTGTTAGATAAATACATAGTCACACCATTAATATCACTGTTAAATTACTATTAGTATATGATATTATGATTGACCAAGATTGTATGGCTTTCCTTGTAATGTTTTACATCCCACATGTGTTCTACTACTTATGAATTATACCAACATTCCACATACATCGTGATCGTGATCGCATACTAGTTGGATTTACAGCTACATATGCAATCAGTGACTATCACCACTAAAGTTGTAAGTTCGAACCCAGTAGATGGCGAGATGTTTTCAATGCAGCATTATGTGATAAAGTTTGTAGGTGATTTGCGACAATTCGATGGTTTTCTCCGGGTACATTTGTACTTGTTCTGTTTTTTACTACCTGCTTATGTGTCAGACTTCCTTCAAGGGCTTCTCAATAGTAAAGATAGAAAATTACCCTCTATCTTTAATTCCAGCCTCCGTTATATATAGATCATGTTCTGTCACTGTCATCTTCAGTGAACACGATAATGCAATGCTTCTTGCTTTGAAGTTCGTTACCTCTTCTGATCCTTTTTTTTATTTTACAAGATAAATACATACCAAGTATTGTTACTGGTAAAAGCCTTGAATCAGTGACCACTTACACTCAACTTGAAATTAAAAAATTGCTTGCCCTCTTCATACAAATATTTTAGATTTATGTCTGAAATGTAACACAAAAGAACAATTGAGTACTACAATTTCTAAAACGAAATGTGAGAGATCTGTAACATGATCATATATTGCATGTCTTTATCTGTGTCTGTTAGATTGTCACACGTTTGTCTAGCGCTGTTAACTTTTGTGTTAATCTCTGAAACCACTGACCCATTTTTTTTCTACAGGTCACAAGGGTCAAAACAGGTGAAAATACAGGTACGTTTGATATAATTTTCTATGATCATGATCAATAAAACGTGGAAGAACTAATGGAGGTAAAGTATTAAGTCATTAAAAAAAAACTGTCTTCCCAATGATCAGAAAGATATGTGCAGCGATTCAAAACAAAATGGACATTATCGGAAGTAAAAGTTTAAAAAAAAAGGATATCATGGGAAACACTGTATTTGTGTTGCTCATTAAAAACACCGTAACATTTGACAGAACAATTATCTGGAGAGTTCTATGAGTGATTAATTGTTGTTGAACGTCAAATGAGCAATTTGTCAGCTATGTCATGGCAAGAACAAGTTACATTTGATGAGATGATAATTATGTCCTCTTTGTAATAAGACCAACACTCTTAGTTGCCTTTTTGTAGTACTAGCTCACGGGGAAAAAAACGGGTCCTCAGGTAGAAATATCTCTCCACTCGAAAAGATTATTGCCAAAGATTTAGCGGAGAAACAAAACAAATCCAATTGTTTAGTCTTTGGTTTGAACCGTAATGAAAGCGAGAGGTTTGGTGTCGTAAAATATGATTCAACCCACCATTTCTTTGGAAATGTCAGGGTCATTACGGTTTTCCCAGTTTTCCGGTTGTTGACTGATTTTGTCTGTTTATAAACTTATGAATTTTTCCTTTCCCTTAGAAAGATCGTTCGGAGTTGGGTAATTTTGTTATTACACTTATTGACAGATTTAGTGAATATGTTGAACTGACTTTGAGCATTATATTTTTTCCTTTGCTTAACAGGTCTTCTGGCAAAACACATGGACTATATCCCAACAGATGAAATGCTTGATGCATTAGCACCTGCAATAGGAATAGCATTTCGTCTTGGCATAGAATTGGGACTTAGTGCAGTCGATCTGGAAAGAATACAGTATCGTTTCCAACACGACTTAGTAAAACAAACAAGACAAGTGTTATATGACTGGAGAAATGACACGACTGTTAATGCTACATTAGGTGTGTTAGAGCAAGCCTTAGTTAATGTTGGCAGAGGAGCGATGATTTTGAAAACAGTTGTTGAAGACATTGGTGTTGCAAAACGTCCCAATTCTAGACAACAAAGCATTCAGACGCCATCTGAAACGAACGGGAGGAGACAAGTTTCAAGGACATGTGTCATTTATTAATGCGTTACAATAATTTCCAGGACATTAGAAGGGACGGTCGTGTTAGTATGATAAATAGATAGGTTTACAACTACCTGCGCAATCCGTGCTTGTCAACACTAAAGTTTTGAGTTAACATTCCTGCTCATGATGTGGTGTACTCGATACAACTTTGTGTGATAAACTTTTCTCAGTGAATTGTGGCAGTTCGGTGGTTTCTCCTGTTACTTCGGTTTCCTCTGTTAATACAACTGACTGCCAGGATATAGCTGGAATATTGTTGAAAGTGTAGTTAAACACCTTAACATATAGTATGAGAAGTTATATGATGTAATGCACTTGAAAACCATATTTTCCCTCACACGTGTATAGTATATTTGGCAGTTTTCTTAATTAATTTTCGAGAACTAAGTTTACAGAAGAGGAGATGGGATGAATAAAACATTCAACATTACGCCTTACACCATTACACCATACACGCAAACCATTCGCTCCATTTCCCCAGCTACCATTACACCATTATCCATACACCATTTGCACGATAAAGCATCATTATGTGCACCTGCAATCTATGTTCAATAATAGGGGAAATCCCATGTTATTTATGAACAGTTTTCCACAATCAAACATCATATTGCACACTGCAGTCTATTTTGCAAGAATAGGGGAAATGCCATGTTATTTCTGAACAGTTTCTCACGACAAAACATCAAACCTACAATTATGTGACAAAATATTCTGAAATTATTACCGGGACTTGTTCTATTCAAGCAGTCAAATTGCATTGACTGGATATTGTTTGGTTATATCACCGACAACGATAAAACTTATTTGGAATCTTCTTCATAAGAACAGTTTGAAAATACCAAAGGGGTAAATAGAATCCGGAAATCGAAGAAGAATAAACAACACAATGGCCAAAAGAAAATGGAAAACAGCGATCTACAAAACATGCACATACAACTAAAGATCGAGTAACACGAACCCCATGAAAAATCGGGGATGAACTCGTGTGCTCCGGAAAGGTAAGCTGTTCTTGCTCCACTAGTGGCACCCGTCGTGATAATCTAGTTACAAACCTGTTGATAAGTTATGTTGAGCAACAGTAACAGTATAAATACGAGACTTCACAGACGGTGCCATAAAAAAAACGATGAGAACTACGCTTTTCATACAATATGGTGCTATGCAAATTCTGTTATTATAATTACAAGTATTATTGTAATAATAAAAATGAATGGTATAAACATGATCGCCCACCTCAGTTAAGGTCACCTATACCTGCAAGAGGAGAAGGTTAGCTTTAATAATATGATTACATGATCAATTAAGAACTGTATATTTCGATACTAAATATATTTAATAGGTTACAGTTATGGTGTTTAACGCCCCTTTAAACAATATTTTAGTTTTACCGTGTCGGTCAGGTTTTATTAGTGGAAGAAACCAGAGTACCTGGTGAAAACCACTGACCTTTCGTAAGTCACTGACAAACTTTATCACATAATGTTGTATCGAGTACACCTCGCCATGAACGGGGTTAGAACCCACAACTTTAGTGGTGATAGTCATAAATCCAACTAATATATGATCATGATCACAACCACGACGACCCCAATATATCTAATAAACAATACCATTACCAAAGCACTCACTACTGGGTGGGATCTACCAACAGGTGCTAACAGTCCACCAGCAGAGTTATCGACCCAGTGATAGTAATAAAAACGTAGATATCAAATTGAGTGCGTACATATATCTATGCATTAAAAATAAAAAACATTCTATATTTTTATGAGAATACAATGAAAAACAAATACATACCATACTAAATATCTTTCATTAGCATTATACTTTTTTATAGTTATATACAAGGTCTTGGTTCCTATGTGCTCGTTTAACGGTGCGTTCCCCATAGGAATCAGGGGAATTTATTTGCGACATAATTTCTCTGTTGTGGTGCATTTACCTTCTCAAAGGGGTGTTCGGTTTTCTTTGGTGTACGTGCATGGCCAACTTTAGTAGTATTTCAGCCAACTCGTGGCGTGAGCAAATTTTAAAAATGTATTTCCTCAACAACCGGGTATATATAGTACAAATTAAAGAAAAATTCAAAGGTGGCCTCGGTAAAAATAATCAACAATGATTAGGCGTTTCATTTTTGTTTTTAATTCCGGCTCAGTAGTAATGGAAGAATCAAATTTGTATTGTAATATGAATCAAATAGGCCATACCTTCTCCTTTTAAAACAAAAAACAATATTTTCCTTATTTAAAATGTAGATGGCTTCTAGGGGAGTTGTGCACCCCTGTCTTAGTGATATTTGGCCCGTACATATTGGATCCCAAGCTACGCCCGTACATATGCTTAGAACGTACATGTATGTTATTTATTTATAATTTAGTATATAGGTAAAAACTGCAAAAATATGTCGCCTGTCTTTCACCGGTGTTCGGTAATTTTGTTACCACCCTTATCGATTTACGGCCTCTTATTATCACTTCAAACTTTTCTTCTGTCAAATTCTCGTTCCACACACTAACTTGGACAAATACGTTTTAGTAGGTATTCTACACACCAAATGTACAAGATGTATTTGAGTAACCCGTGCTTGAGGAATAGCCTACTCGTTCATTTATGTTAAATGAAGTACCTCCAGTATTCAAAACGCCTAAAGTACAAAAGGTATTTTAGTTTGAAGAACATCACATTTGTACGTTTCATGTTAAATTACGTACCCTCGATACTCAAAACACCTAAAGTAAAAACGTATTTTAGTACCCCCTGATTGAAGAACATCACATTTGTACGTTTCATGTTAAATTACGTACCCTCGATACTCAAAACACCTAAAGTAAAAACGTATTTTAGTACCCCCTGTTTGAAGAACAGCGCATTTGTTCTTTTTATGTTAAAAAAACGTACCCCCGATACTCTTAGCGCATCAAATGCAAAACGTATTTTAGTAACCCCTGTTTGAATAACAGCACCTTTGTTTGTTTAATGTTAAATTACGTACCCCCGATACTCAAAACAACTAAAGTAAAAACGTATGTTCGTGCCCCATGTTTGAAGAAAAGCACATTCGCTCGTTTCATGTTAAATTGCGTACCCTGAACACTCAACACGTCTAATGTACAAAACGTGTTTTAATACCTCAGGTTTAAAAAATATCACATTCATTGGTTTCATGTTAAATTACGTTCCCCCGTTACTCAAGACACCTAAAGTAAAAACGTATTTTAGTGCCCCCTGTTTGAAGAATAGCACATTCGTTCGTTTCTTGTTAAATTACGTCCCCTCGATACTCAAAATACCTAAAATTCAAAGCGCATTTAGTACCCTCTGTTTGAAGAACAGCACATTTGTTCGTTTCACGTTCAAATTTGCACCCCCAATACACAAACCACCTAAAATATCTTAGTACGCCCTGTTTAAAAAAATAGCACATTTGTTCGTTTCATGCTAACCTATGTAACCCCCCTCCACACACACACACATACATCCTCACCACGATACTCTAATCGCCTAATATACAAAACGTACTTTTAGTTCACCCTGTTTGAAGAACAGCACATTCATTCGTTTCATGTTAATTTATGTAACACCAATACTCAAACCATCTAAAGTATTTTCCTACCCCTTGTTTAAAGAAGAATAGTACATTTATTCGTTTCATGCTAAATTATGTAGCCCCTCCCCACCTTTCCGCCCCCGATACTCTAAACCCCTAAAGTACAAAACGTATCTTAGTACCCCCAATTTGACGAACAGCACATTCGTTCACTTTATGTGAAATTACACACCCCCGATACTCAAAACGCCTATAGTACAAAATGTAATTTAATACCCCCTGTTTGAAAAACACCACATTCGTTCGTTTCATATTAACTTATGTACCCCCGATACTCTAAACGCATAAAGTACAAAACGTATTGTATTGCCTCCTGTTTGAATAACAGCACATTGTATAGCTTCATGTTATATTATGTACCCCCGTCCCCCGATACTCTAAACGCCTAACGTACAAAACGTATTTTCATACCCCCTGTTTGAAGAACAGCATATTCGTTAGTTTCATGTTAAAGTACGTACCCCCGATACTCAAACGCCTAAAGTACAAAGCGTATCTTTGTACCCCCTGTTTGAAGAACAGCATATTCGTTCGTTTCATATTAAAGTACGTACCCCCGATACTCAAACGCCTAAAGTACAAAGCGTATCTGTGTACCCCCTGTTTGCAGAATAGCACATTCGTTTGTTTCTTGTCATATTACGTGCCCCGATACTCAAATCAAACACAAATTCTGGCTTTTTTTCTATTTTTCATAATTAATATCTTTAATGAAATCTTTACATTTATTAGCTGAAAAACATATGTATCAGTACAGAGTTAATCCATTAATGATCAGTTTATCCTTCGTTTCATAATCCTCCACTGATACAATACAACTGTTTTCCGTCAATTGCACAGATTTCCCTTGATCAAGGTCTATTGTTTCTTTAAGTTCATCTATAATCATTTCGTGCGATATCCCTTTAAAGAATTGTGTACTAAACTGTACAGATAGGTCTCTTTTTATCAAGGCCATGTTTTAGAGTCGTGATTATATCTCAGGATTGAACACAAGGTGTATTTGATAAATCAATAAATACACATTTACCGATCGAAAGTCAATTCTATCTGAACGTATCCAGATAGATATATTAAAGATGTGCATAATCCCAAAACAAGGGCTCGAAAAGATTTGTAGAAACTACAAATAAACAAAAATTTTCGAGACACAAATTTCAACAACTACATTAACTAAGGGACATCACTCTGCTTACCTTTTTTGTAGAATAATACCTACACAGTACTGTTTAATTTGACCTGCTAACCTTAACAGGCAAGCGTAGTATGGAATCCGAACATAGATATTTTTTGTTGATGCATGTATAAAGTATATACGCCCCACACAACTAACTGGGTACGACACCTATACAATGTACCTGCCCCTGCAAGCACCACTATTAAACACTCGTTTGTATTAAGAAGTCACCTGTTTCTTGTCGTGTCATAGTCAATTTTACATGAATTTTAATATTTTTAGATGTCACCTGTCTTATAAGGCGACGTTTTCTTTATCAAAAATGTGACCTCTTAATACAGGTTTGACTCGTTCTTGACTCTGATGTTTTTCCGTTCCATACCGCAATGGAAAACAAATACAATAGTATCAACCACAACAATTAACAATGGATTATGTATATCCCGCTGATGTTGTGTCGGTGAGCTAGGTGGCAAGAGGAGAGGATTTTCACAGATAGATATGGAAGAAGAGTTTGAAGATACCAAAAGGGTAATCAGAATCCGTAAATAGAAGAGGAACAAATAACACAATTGCCAGAAGGAGGACACCAGGACATACAACTATCTATAAAACATACACATAAAACTAAAGATCGAGTAACACGAACCTCACTAAAAACCGAGGTTTGGAATTTGTTAATTGCATGCTCTAGAATTGCTTTGTGTAATGAATGACCATGTGGGTTGACCTTTCTGATGGCATTACTTAGCCTATTTAGACCACCACACTTGAATATCATTGATCTCATCTGGATGCCCGTGTTAACCCAGACTACATATATAAATCACTCTAAAGATCACCGTCAAGCCTAACATTAGAAGTGAGACATTATTCCACAGGTGGTAATTTCGCTCTCCGTCTTGTACGTCCAGCATAAAATTTCGTACATATTATAAGGGGAGTCAATTCAATAAGTCAAACCTGCTTGCAAGATCCCATGTATCAAGCAAAAAAAATAATGTGTTAAAATCATTCTTTTCAATAACAACTGTAGGTTGTACAGTTCCAAACAAATGTTACTAGTACAATGAAAGTACCGGTGTTAAGATAATATTCTCTGACATTCCCTTAATTAGTAGATGAAGAACAGGTTTGCAGGAGGGATCATGTCTTATTTATATTATTTGTGTTTGTTTGCGCATAGCGATGTCCAACACACATTGCATTGAGGTTTTTTTCTTCGTCTTGTATACCCTATGGTGCAAATGTCTCTGGATTGTCTATTATTGATTGCCCTTTCGGAATTCGCTATCGTTTATTTACAGTTTGTGAAGACCAATGTTCGTATTGGTTGTTGCTATGTTTTAACATAGAAAGGGTAAAAGGGTTTAACGTTGGTGTGTAATTATAGCATTGACAAACTGTAATTGGTCTTTGCCACTCGCTTTACAAACACCTGGTATATAACTCATGTATTAAATGTCAGAAAATGCATTGAGAATGTCTGATATATAGATAATATAAGAACATTGCTGGAAAAAATTAAATGTAAAATGTATTTGTACGAGCTTTTCAAACAAGGAGAAAAGCTGGCTTTTTCCCACTATTTACTCATATTGAGTTTATTCTGCAATGTTAATAAGCTCAAAATAATCGTCATATTATTTGAAAGGAACAGAAACGTAAACGCTTATATTCTTACCGTTTCTTATCATCGCTCAACTTGAAGCAGGTAACAGAAAATATATACAGTCCGACAAAAGTAAAGCACCACCTGATTTCTTTCAATAATATCTTTTCTAATAATGAACTTATTTCAAATCGGTTTGCTGTTTTCGTTACCTGTACACACATGCTTACTTACCTGTGAAACAGGTTATTGATCGATTTTTATTTATGTGTAAATGACAAGGTGTGATAAGTGCCACGTGTACTTTTCAACATTTGTGTTTGCGAACGAAGGCTGATTTTTTTGTGTAGAGTTTTAAGTTTCATTGTATATTGGTTTGGTATGGTGCGGCGAAAATTAACCATACCAGAAAGGTGGCAAGCTGTTGGCATGCATAACGGTGGTTTTAGCCATTGAAGGGTGGCAGACCACTTGAGGGTTAACCATTCCATCATTGTACAACTGATGCAGCGTTTTCGTTAAACGGGGAATGTTACTGACCGTCCACGTGCAGGTAGACCTCGCAAAACGACATCGAGAGAGAACCGGCTCATATCCAGACGGGCGCGACAACGGCCGTTCAGTACAGCTGGTGCACTTCGTGGTAATTTAGCGTTTGGAGGCCACATTAGCACACGCACTATTATCAGACGCCTCCACCATCAGGGAATGCGAGCGCGACGACCCATAAAACATCCACAGTTGACATTACGTCATCGCCATGCTCGATTTGACTGGTCACATGATCATTTGGGGTGGACTATTCGCACATGGAGACGGATCCACTGGTCTGATGAAAGTCGTTTTGTTACGCCCTACCGACGGTCGTGCAAGGGTTTGGCGCCAACGAAACACTTCATTTCAGGACAACCACATTTTGGGCACAACTGCTTTTGGTGGTGGGGTGTAACTGTCTGGGGTTGTTTTTCCTTTGACTGTAAGTTGGACTTGTACGTTCTTGGTGGTAATCTGACAGGCCAAAAATACCGTGACAATGTGCTCGCTCCACGCGTAGTCCCCCATTTCGACAATCATGCGTTGCCTGATCGGCCAATGTTCATGGACGACAACGCTAGGCTACATAGAGCCCGAATTGTACAACATTTTTTTACAGCAAGAGGCTGTTCAGACAATTCCATGGCTTGCGATGTCGCCAGACATGAACCCTATAGAGCATGTATGGGACTTTATTGGCTGAAAAATTAACCAACGCAATCCAAAATGTCAAAATATTGACGAATTAAGAACTGCTATCTTACAGGAGTGGCAAACATTCCCCCAAGAACGGCTTAGGCGTCTTGTGCGAAACATGACAAGGCTTCTTTCAGAACTTCACAATAAACGCGGTGGATATACTCGTTATTGATTTACACATAAGCACAATAGATGCATTTAAAAGTTCTTAAAATCTGAAGACTCTGCATTTTAATGCAATGTTAAAAACTTCCATCAAAGACAAACTGGTTTTACGTTTTTCCAGCGCCTGTTTTGAACCTCATTTTTGCCACGTCATAGTCACGTCTTTCAGGATGATAAATGCTTCGTAGATTGGTAATTTTAGAGCCCTTGGTGTAGTCGTTTAAGAAGTGTAATACAAATGGTGATATCTATGTTATTGTTTTAGCAGTATTGATGTAAAAAAAAATCGATAAAAATATAGGGTGGTGCTTAACTTTTGTCGGAGTGTATATATCTTAGTCAGTGACGGTATGAAACAAGCAAAAAACTTTCCAATTTATGCATAAAGTTGTTTGTCGCTGTGTATAGAATTATATGAATAAAATATAATGTGTTGGGTAAATAGTAGATAATAATAATTATTATTATGTGTGTGTATTCGTCTTACGAGACAGAGTAACACTTCAACTATGGAAGCTATAATTGTTGCGATTTCCGCATAAAATGATGTTCGGTTCGTCTTTACTTCCAGTTGTTTGTAGGACGACTTATATCTTATAAACGTTATTTGTTTGCGGATAGTGGTGCCAAAGAGATTATTGTGTTGTGTTTTTGTTTTGATTTTCTTCATCTTGTGTTCGCTGTGTTGAGAGTTTCTCTTGATTGTAAATTTTTTATTACCCATTCTGTATTCTCTAACATTTATTTAGACACTACATTTAACACGTTTGTTTAGAAAAGCTTAAAAGTAATATTGTAGTAACATATTCATAGAAGCATGTACAAATTATAGCAGTTTGAAGGGAACTAAAAAAAAAGCACAAGCAAACAACAAACAAACAAACAAACAATCGAAAGATTTGACAGTCACATAATTAAAGTTTTGGGAACAATAAAATCAAAGGGCCTGCACGGGATAGATAAAATCGACTAAGGTCACTATTCCTGATGGAGAAGAACATTAGTTTTATTAATATTTAGAACCTGTAAATTTCAGTAATGATTATATCTAATAAACCATGTCAGGGCCGAAGCATTGACTATTGAGCGGATGATACCCTTGGGGACTAATAGTCCACCAGCAGAGGTATCAACCTAGTGATAGCTATTAAAGCATAGATATTAAATGTAGGACACACGACGCGTTTCTGAAATAACCTTCACCTACGTAATCATAATCGCAGTTAGACAATAATCACTGCTCATTTTCAGTTTATGTATATCCCATTACTATGCACTTCAATTACATTGTTAGGTAAACGTTAGAGGAAACCGAAGGGCAATCGATGGATGTACAATCCAGACATTGTCAACATTGGGTACACAAGCTACATGACTAATACAAACAACACAATAAGAATAAGGGTAATAACAAAATTACCGAACACCAAGCAATCTTCAAAAAGGAAAGTCAAAACTCATAAATCAACAAACGGACAAATCAGTCAACAACCGGAAAACTGGGAAAACCACAATGGCCCTGACTTGGTACAGGTATTTCTAAAGAAATGGTGGGTTGAATCAGATTTTACGGCGCCAAACCTCCCGCTTTCATTATGGTTCAAAGGTTCCGGTTGTCACTATAACAGCATTTATAACAATACTGGAACAAAATAGGTAAAATAGTAGTCAACGCAGTACTAAATTCAGTTAAGAGGGTAGACTACTTCTCGTGAACCAGATTTCTCGTGTAACATAGAAAACTAAAACGATGACCCACACTGACCCCTGCAACAGAGTGGTGAACGCAGATTATCGCACATTAAACAGTCTATAGTGTATTTGTATCGAGAAAAGTTGTTGTTTTTTAGCGTTTTAAATAACATTGGTGTTTTTTTTATATAACCCAACTACATGAGCCCTCTTAGAAACAATTGCTCGAACCGAGCATCGTGTTTATGCGAACATCACAACACGCAAGTCAGAACGTAAATACAAATAATAGGACAACACAAAAAACTAAAAAATTAGCAAGATGGACCCCACCAAAAAAGAAGGAGCGCAGTGAGGTGCAATCGAAATGTTATCCAAACAATCAGAGACAAATGACATTGACACTAGCTACATGTTCCCTAGAGAAGGTGTGAATCAAATGTGGATATATTTTTAGCTGGAAAGTGTTATCAAAACAATCAGATAGTGTTATGAAAGCAATCAAGGAGCAATGTCATTGACACTAGCTACATGTTTCCCAGAGGAGGCGTGATTCCGATATGGATTTCAACTTTCAACAAAATAATTTAAAGTTTTAAAGACAATAAAGCCAACGGACCTAAACAGGATAGACAAAGTCACCTATGCCTGAGGGAGGAGAACCTGAATGTTATTAACAATCACATCGTCAGGAACCGTAAGACAGTCAGGGCAAATTATATTTATCTATTCAGATACGAACAAGCACGATCCATCTCCTTATCGTAAACACATTTGACTTAGTTACTCCTTACCCAACTATTCCTTACTCTGAGCTTAAAGGGANGATGTGTGAATCGGATATGGATTCTTAAACATTATATTTATCTATTGAGATACGAACAAGCACGATCCATCTCATTATCGTAAACACATTTGACTTAGTTACTCCTTACCCTACTATTCCTTACTCTGAGCTTAAAGGGAAATTCAATGAGTTAATTTCATTTCGGTGTATGGCCACGTAAAGTTTGAAGAAACCAAAGTGATAATCAGAAACCGTAAATCGAAGGACAGACAATGCAATGGATAAAAAAAGGAAAAACAGAGATATACAAGACATTACAAAGAAACCTTAAGATGGGGCAACACCAGGGTTTCTTCTGAAGGGTAAAAAGTTCCTTGTTCACATGTAGCACCCGTATTGGATACAAATCCGGTGATAAACTAACTCAAGTACAAATCTTTTCTTTTTGCATACAAACAAATCTTTGTTCTAACATATAATTCTCTGAAATTGCCATCATCAAAATCAGTCATTAACATGTTTGGTGGACGTTTTCATTAACAAAATGTCGGTATTGCAAGGGGTAATAACTGCGCTCTTCTTCACGGAAACAGATTCATGTTGTTCCTTCATATTCGTATGAAGCATGTTTTATGCCGAGACGACTCAAATAAAGTAAAGTGACTTAGTGGTAACATTTTGTTCGTTCGCAGCAGTCTTTAGGTATTTTTTGTTTATGCATGCATGGCAACTGTCAACATGTAATCTGACTTTATAGTTCATGAATTCATCTGATTCATAGCTTTTTTACCTCCAGAAGTGAAGAGAAGCTACGTTTTTGAGATTTTGTAAAATATGATACATTTTCAACCGTCTTCCTTTGTCTATAGTATTAAATCCGTTATACCCCCTTCGGCTTAAACTTGGTTTTAATGGTTTTATTGTGCTTAGTGCCACTTTCAACAATATTTAAGTTATATCGTGGCGGTCAATTTTATTGGTGGAATAAACAGGAGTACCCGGAGAAAAGCACCGAACTGCCGCAAGTCACTGACAAACTTTATCACATAATGTTGTACACCTTGCCCTGAGCGGGATTCGAACCAACAACATCAGTGGTGATAGGCATCGAATGCATAGTCAGTTGTAAATCCAACTACTATACGATCACGACCACGGCTATCCCACTGCCCTCGGTATCGACTTTCTTGATTATTAAGACGTGTTTCACCTATCCCCTTATATATGTACTGTAGATTTGTTCTTCTTACACAGAGGATAAAGTAGTTCTCAAAATGATAGACATAATTTACGTACACTATGATAGAACAATGCAACGATTATATTAGACACAAATACTTACTTGTTGTGATGCTTGGTGCTAATCAGAAAAGTTTAAGGATGCCAAAAAGGATAGTTAGATCCTAATTCGAAGAAGGTGCGAACAATGCAAAGGCAGAATAGAGAAAGGCCAAAAGAAAAAATAACGCTCTACAAAACGTACACAGAAAACAAAAGATTGAGCAACACGAGCCCCACTAAAACTGAAGGTGAATTCAGGTGCTCCGGGAGGGTAGGCAGTTCCTGCTCCACATGTGGCACCTGTTGTCTTACTATTGTTACGAATCTAGTGATAAGTAATGAATGAGGGAAAATATCAATTTTGAAATAACTATATTTAGATCTATAAATTATTTATACTTGCATGAATATCGGCAAGCATGGAAAAAAATGAGATTGAGCTACTTTTTTTTCTAGAGTACAATCAGCGAATTACCAACGTTTTAATATCATATGTTGCTGTGGAAACAATTATTTGATGAGTAAAATTATAAAGTGATGCAGTATTTTTTGTAGTAAATGTCCTTTTTGATAAATAGTGTTACCAATTATTTCTTATCTTGGCTAGCAACCATTTGTATGTAGTTCATCTTAATTGTTTTTCTTCGACAGAATTTGTGTCTTCAGCAAATATGTACTTCAACGACCTACCCTATTCAGAGTCCACGTCTTCAAAGCATGAAGTTGGCAAGTCCGCATTTTACGATATTCAAGGAAAGAATCGTTTCATCATGTGTCGCCCTGAATAGGCATAAGACAATGAACATGTGGTGTATGTTGTATAGATTGAAATGTACTTGAACGTTCATCACCACTAGCATAGCTACTCGACAAATGTGTTCCCGCTATATGTACGGGATCACTGCATTGTTTTAGCTGCTCCAGTTTCTGTGCTGTATCCACGTGAAAAGGGAAATAACATAAGCTCCTGATTATCTCTCCTTGGCATAGAGCACTTTAAATCATTATTGAAATTTGCAGTACTAAGCTGCGAATATCTACTTCCATGAACATCTTGCAAATCGGTGGCATTATTGTTGAATGCGTAACTTTTTCTCAAATCAATGACAGGCTTTGTCACAGAGAAAAACATTCCATGCTTTGCACATATTTTATAATGAGTTCTCAAGTGACGGCTAACCATGTCTCTACGACAAGCCACATATGGACACTGCCGACATTTGTACGGTTTTTCTCCAGTGTGTTTCCGTTTATGTGTGTTTAATTGATCGTTACGACTGAATACCTGACCACAGTCCTTGCATTCGTAAGTTTGATACCCGTATGTAAACGCATATGACGAGTCAGTATGTCTTTACGAGAGAATGAACGCTTACATACTTTGCAGTCATGAACTCTATTGTTGTTGCCTGTGGCAACAATCTTTGTTGGTAAAAGTTTCGCCATATTGCCTGTGGCAACAATCGTTGTTGGTAAAAGTTTCGCCATGTGCTTTGTCATGTCATCATAAGATGCAAACACTTGATTACACACAGGACATGTATAGGTATCTTTGTCTGAAAGAAATCTGCGCTGATTAGCACTTTCCTCCATATCAACCATACGACTGGGAAATATCTTTGATACCAGCATATTAGTGCTTAATCCACCTGCAGATACGCCATGACGATTCAACTCGACCATTGAATTAGGCATCATATCTCTATGAAAACATACAAAGCCAATATCTGACATACGTCTTGGTATTAATGGCGGTAGTTCTGGGTTTGAGTGCAAACCTTCGGAAAAAGAACACAATGAAGAAGAATTATCATGTGACGTTACATGTTCCAACGGCCTACAAGATGATTAGTGACGAAACACTGAATACTGAGGTTCTGTGTTTTGAGCTCCAAAGTCATCTTGGTTCTTAATACAGGTTGAATGTTCTAATTTAACATGCTTCTGAGAAGAAAGACTCGCAATAAATTCATGTGAACTGAATGCCATCTGAGAAACGTCTGAAGTACTTAGAGGTGATAGTTCTTTTGCTGGAGTTTTTGTGGGAGTTTCCATAAATTCAACGCGTCTTTGAGTCGTGTTCGTGGAAGCCGTATCAGTTTCTAAAGACTTAGACTTACTTGGAGAACATCCTGGTAATTCCTCAAAGCTGCTTTCTTGTGATGAAGAGGCGGTGTTGGAATGTGCTAGTTCTGTCTTATCAAGCCTTGACGTGTCCACTGATGCAGATGAATCATTATGACTTTGACTACTAAAATATCGATGTTGTAAAGTCCTCTTAAAATGTTCTGGAAATAACGCACGTCTAAATGATAACTTCCCCTCATTTCCCTTCTCTTTAGATACCATGGTAAGAAGAGTTTGAAGATATCAAAGGAGTAATTAGAATCCGTATATCGAAGAAGCACAGACAACACAATGACCAAAAGAAAAACTGCCGTCACTGCATAAGACAGTAGTGTTGTAGTCGGAACTGATAAATATAACTGATGTGCTTCTGTTTATCATGCAAGGTAATAAGTGTCCACATTTCATGTCAATATACAAGTGTAAGTAAAGTAACGATTTAATTTCTGAATCTTTCCGTTGGTCGTGGTGTTAATATTACTGTCGTTCGATGGTAAAAAAAAAATTGCATTGTCAAGGGTGAACTTTGCATATTTTCAACAACAGATCGTTTTCCCCTAAATTCTTTTATGATACTCATGATTTTTTTTTATGTCAAAAAAATTTCTCTGAATCAGATTCATATTTTATTTGATTATTCTACAATTATCGCTCTTTTGTTTGATAAAATGAAAAAAAATATAATATATAAATCCAATAAAATGAACCTTAACTAGAGGCGAAATCGATACCCCTAACACACATACAGGTGGCCGCACACTTTATTG
>MJUT01022803.1:25891-39947 GCA_002080005.1 Gigantidas platifrons
GTGTTGTAATCGACAATTTGTAGGTGCAATTTTGCTGTTCATGATTTATCTGATTTTTATACGGATATTGGATACCTCTTGTCACGAGACCGGCGTCTTGGAGAAGCCATTAATTATGTATTTCTTTAAAAATTGCCAATGTTTACATCTCATGCTTCTTTCCAACCCCGGTTTATGAATCTCAGTGTATTAAGCGCTTGAATATCGATTAAAATTACGTCCATGTTAAAGCGTTCCATTGACTTTGAAATTGGTGATTGTCGCTGCATTGTTCCTCTTTTTTGCATTTCAATATTTCCTCATCTTTTCAACAATATATTGTCCCGTTTTGAAGGTACAATATGTTAAAGTGGTTACTTTACTAGACTTATGCATGTTCTTTTGTAATATTCGATTTATTAACGACAAATTCCATACGGATCTTATTCTTAAATAAAAGGGGGTGTGGGTTACATAAAATCACTTATTTTTATATCCTGAACACGACTGAATTTCTTATCTGATTTTCTTTATTTTTTCACCTTTCAAAACAGAACTGATCAGACTTTATTTTTGATATTTTCATATTGCCATAGGCCTAACCACAGGCATTCAACGTTCAATGAATCAAATGTAGGGTCAATGTGGAAAAAAAAATAGTGTCCTACCACCTGTAATCCTACATTTTATTCATTGAACGTCGAGTGGCCTAACACGCTAAGGCAGGGAGGTGAATTAGTACCAGATTGTCGAGTCCATTTTGCCGAATCCCATATTGCCGACTTTTGTTAAAAATGACAAAATTTTATAATATTATTTTTTTATTTAAAAAAAAATATTGATGATGTACATATCGCAAAAAAACATAATCAAATGCATACTGATTGATGAGTAGGAGATGCCGATGCTCATTTAGAAATACTCAAAACAATTGAAGAACAATGGAAATAAACTGCAAATAAGTAAATGTTTATTGAGAGTTTTACTAAGTAAGAAAGAAAAGAGAAATGCCGAAAATTGTCGTTAAATAGCAAATTATTTAGAGCTGATTGATGATTTCGGTAATCTAAAAATGAACTCGTACTATATACCAACAATATCCAAGCTTATCATAGGTGATTATGGTAGATTTTAATAAATGATCAGCAATTAATTAACTTCAAACAAATTTGATTACCGGTAATTGAAATCATGTATAAAAGTTCTTCTGTCTGTCTGCACAATCTTTCTTTAAAAAAAATCACCATGGATGTTCCTACCATAGTAAAGAAAGGCAGAAATCATGGTTGTCTGCAGGACTAATCCACCATATATCCTTTTGACTTTGAGCTCGAATGCTATAATCTAAACTCCCTGGTATGTCGGACCATTTCAAAAGAAATATTTATTGAATTATTTACAATTTTCCTTTATAAATTAGAAGCATTATTCTACTTGCAATAACCAAATTTTTCATATGTCGGCAATTAGAGATTTGGCAATTTGGAATGCTACCAGGGAGGTAGCCAGAATAATGGAGAAGTGTAGGCACAAGTTGTTTCGGCGAGGGGTCTGGAGGTGCTCAAGGGGTCCATGGGTCAAAGCCCATGGAGTATACAACAGAAAGGGTGACGTTTTTGAGCATTTTGGAAGTGCTTTTAGCAACATGAAATTCAGATTATTTTGTCCCTTTTTGACAATACCTACGGACTAACTAGAACTTTAACGTCCTTGACTACACAGACAGATCTGTTGCAGACTGATGGCTGATCACGTTAATTTAAACCCTTTAATACCGAAAGGGATAACAAAATACATTTAATGATGGAGGTTACTCTCCGAACTTTTATTCATCATGAATTATTCATTGTTTTTCACTTGTATTTTAAGTTTATGAAAAGTCATCAATTATTATATCACAAGTCGACTTGCACATATATGTCTGTGTATATGATAAGTGATAAGTTGGACAGTCATTCATCTCCAATAGTCGACCTTTAAGTAGGATTTCATGCGTCTTAATTGCACAGAAAAATCTCTCGTCGATGACACCGGCATTGTCAGTAAGATACACTCATACAGATGATGCTGTATTATCACTATATAGCCGGGTATAAGTCCCAATTTGTTGTATGTAGAGTGTCGAGTAGTCTCTGGTCTATCATCTACAAGAGCCCACTTGATTTTCCAATGCTCAACCTCATCCACAAAATCTACTTTCCTTGTTAAATCTGTCTGATAGGGCTAGGCATTGAACAATCTTATCAACTATTTCAGGTGTTAGGTTTAGAAGACTTGCATGGTTTAGATATGATTCCCCTCCAAAAAACATCCCTCGTCGCTTACTACTTGCTTTAAATTTGATATCTCTTCCACTAAGCGATCCAAGAAGACGAGGTATAGGGATAGTTTCCAGTAGTCAGATGGGTTGTCTACAGGATAATTCGCTCCATACATTTATATTATATACATTATGGAACATACATGCATTCTATTCAAGTAGGAAAGTGGAGCATTGATTTATTTTTTTTTAAATTGTCGAATTTATGTATAGGCATGTGCTTACTTGAGCCTAACGTAGCTACGACCATGTAAAGGGCATTATTTTTTTTTTACTTAAAAAGTTTTTTATTTACAAAATTACTAGCATTCATGATTTAAACACAAATGTAATATTCTCGACTTCACAGTTCACCTTCTTGCATGCCACCTACCGTAAATCAAGTTTGCAAACCAAAGTTTGTGTGTAAGACTCGCTTTCAATAAGGTAATCAGTGTTAGAAAGTTTATATATAGCTGTAGAACTACTTTGCAATAAACAATAATAATGACATTATGAGTACATGTGTTTGTCAACAAAAAAAAATCAAATCGAATCAATAAACGAGAGACTACCGGTACTGTAGTTAGGTAACTTTTTACAAGTGTTTATTCACCTGTCACCTGTTTTAATTGCGTGTTAATACCAACTTGTTTATCTTTTATTAGAATTAAAATTAGAGTTGATGTCAATGCAAGTATTGACTCTTTCATGATAACTGGTCCTACGTTCATCAGGGACATTTGTGAGTGGAAAAAATGTTGATTTCGCGGAAAAGTCGTGACATCATAAACATTTAATTGTTCTTCAACGTCATTTTACGGGAAAGCTTAAGGGTATTATAACCACGTCACTCACAAATGTTCCAGATGAATGCAGGACTACAGTTATCGTGAAAGGCTCTACTTTATTTGTGCTGTTTGCTCCTAAAAAATCATTAATCTATAAATTATTTTTTATTTTGTATGAAAAAGTCAAGTTTCTTGAAGCTAAATATATTAAAGATTGAACGCAATAACTAATCTTGTACAATGCTACATACAACTGAATGTAATGTTATTAGAAGTTTAACAGCAATTTTTAAAAGAAAAAAAAATCTTGCTGTGTTTTGGGGAAAAAGAACGGTCTTATTGTAATATATAAAATATGTATACTGCATTTGCATGGCTTCTGAAAAAAAGAATAATAATAAAAGAGGGGGGGGGTTAAAATAAAGTTTATGATATTATATAGCGAAGGGTAAGCAGTTCCTGCTCCACAAATAGAACATGTCAAAATAATGACAAACCAAAATCAATGTCTGAAGTTAATTGTAAAATTGTGTGTTGTGTCTGGTGTATCTCTATCTTTGTGTAGTAGTACTCTGCCTTTATTAAAGTTAGTTACAATGTATTTAGAATTTAAGTATGAGTTTTCTTGTTATTAGGATATGGATTCAGCATCAGGAGGCGACCCTAACAATGGGAATGAGGAATCAAAGTCAGACTCAGATGGTAGATTTAAACCAAGAGATGACCATTTAGCTGTATTGATGTCACTTGGTTTCTCAAAAAATGCTTCAACCAGGGTACGTTTAAATTTTAAAGACATATTTATACTGTTAATTTATCAGTCAGGGGTTTTGGTTTGGTTTATGGTGTTTAACACCACTTTCAACAATATTTTAGTTATATCGTGGCAGTCAGTTTTATTGGTTAGTGGAAACAGGGAGTACCCGGAGAAAACCACCGACCTGTCACGAAATCACTGACAAACTTTATCACATAATGTTGTACATGTCTGAGTGGGATTCAAATTCACAACATTGATGGTGATAGGCACTGATTACAAAGGTAGTTGTATATCTAACTACCATACAATCATTGCCATGAAGGCCACTTAAATAAGTTGGTAAAGAAAATAACAAGCATTATTGTGTTAGTGTAAGAAAATGTGTATGAAGAGTTATCTGTCCTGATTGACCATAGGGAATGAGTTCAGTGAGTGAGTGATTGTTGTTCAATGCCAAATGAACAATTATTCAGCTATATCATGGGGAGAACAAGTTACATTCAATGAAATGATGATGATGAAGTCCTCTTTGTACTGGACCAACACACCTAGTTTTTTATAGTGCTAGCTCACTGAAACAACAGTCCAAGGTAGACAATCTCTTAGCTCTACTCGGAGACATTATTCTGATTCAGAGCTCTTACTCGTTAGTGATGCGTGCTTAGCTGTGTAAAATACATTCTGTCAAAATTGCAAATTTGTAAATTTTTGGCAAATATGAAAAGAATAGTTAGGTTTTTTTTAGAACATCATGATATTTTTTTTTATGCCTTAATGAAACATTTTCACTTCTTGAATGTAGTAACATATATTAAACACTTATTGAATGGTATGGGGCCCCCGGGTAGTAGCAAGTTTTTGTTCTCGGAGACACCAGCTATTGCCCAAGACGAAGCGGAGGGCAATAGTTGACATCGAGGGGAACAATAAACTGGCTAATTATTACCCAAATATCCAGTCAATAAGTGTTTTATTATACCGAACAGCAAGAATCCTGAGAATTTTGAATGTCCATTACCTGCAGTGAATCGAGAGGATTGAAATTTCCGTGAAAATATATGGCATCTCGGGTGAATAGTGCAGGAAAGGTGAATAGTTATGAACACAGAATGAACATATCTGTTTAACAGGAAAACTTATACTGTGGTACAATCAATTATTTCAAATTAATAATTTTCTTAGGGATTGTATTACACTGGAAATTACAATGCTGATTTAGCTGCTGCCTGGATTATAGAAAATGAAGATAAAGATATTAATGGTTCGTTTGAGGTAAGCATGAGAGGGGGAGGGGACATAAAAAAGGTGATAGTGATACATGATAAAAACATAGATATCATATTTAGTGTGTATAATACGTATATGAGGTATGCTTAAAGCCAAAATATTAGAAACACAACGAATATAAAGTGTTTTGGAGAAAGATAATGAATAGGATAGCCAAAATGTACTAAGGTCATCTATACCTGATGGAGGACAACTTAAACTTAAACTCATCCAGCAGATTGTATTTGGATAATGATTAGAATTTAAAGTGTTTGACATCACTTACAGAAGAAAATGAATTACATGTACCTGCCAAAAAACATTGACATGGCACAACTAAATGACAAACTTTATCAAATCATATTGGATCATGTACATGTACATACATGTGTTTCAATATATTGTCGGAAAATGTAAAGTTTATTTGTACAAAATCTGACAAACTTTTTCTTGCCTGTTTTACAGTCAGTACAAATAAATTTGATCTTTACCAACAATATATCAGGGCTTAAAATTATTTTTTATGCCCCCGCGACGAAGATTCGGGGGGCATATTAATTTACCCTTGTCTGTTCGTCCGTTTGTCCATCCGGATATAGATACATGGTTTGTTCGGCTATCTCCTCCTACAGTTTTAGAGCTACAGCTTTAATATTTTGCAGGATGTTTATACACACAATGGAGGTGTGCATGTTTACAGGATTTTGATTTTCATCAAATATTCTCAAAATGACAGGTAGTTGGACTTCATTCCCTTCTTACTAGCTACATAATGGAAGCTTGGTTTGTATGGCTCCTACTACAGTTTTTGACTTGTTTATAATTTCTTATGGTCAGGCGGGGGCATCATTTGTGTCTTACAGACACACTTCACAACTTTGTCCATAATTAACAATTGCGGGGGCATACTTCTTTTCTAGTTTAAAGTGAAAGATCCTGTTGTGTCGTCTGTCCTTCTTCGATTTAGAGCTTCTGATTACCACTTTGTTATCTTCAAACTATTCTTTGTAGTGATAGAAGATTTATCTTTGTGGAAATGCCATATTTCTTTATATCTTTTCAAAAGACATGGGATAATGACAAAAAAACATATGTTGGATTAATGGAATTGAGGATTATATATTTTGATGTATGATATTTTACATACATGTATAATATATATTTTTAGGAAGATGCTGAAGACTCAGATGAAAGTGAAGATTACATTCCAGATGGCGTTGATTTCTATAAGATGGTGTTTGTAGTTAATGCAGAGTTTAGTATGGGGGTAGGCAAAATAGCAGCTCAGGTGGCTCATGCTGCTCTAGGTCTACACAGAGCCTTGATAGAAAACCCTCAAAAATATGGTCAGATGTTAATGTCATGGGAACAGTTTGGGTAAATATACTACTATTATTATGTATGATGTTTTCATGGGAACAGTTTGGATAAATATACTACAGTTCTTGTGTGATATGTTGTCATGGGAACAGTTTGGGTAAATATACTACAGTTCTTGTGTGATATGTTGTCATGGGAACAGTTTGGGTAAATATACTACAGTTTTTTTGTGTTATGTTGTCATGGGAATAGTTTGGGTAAATATACGACAGTTCTTGTGTGATATGTTGTCATGGGAACAGTTTAGGTAAATATACTACAGTTCTTGTGTGATATGTTGTCATGGGAATAGTTTGGGTAAATATACTACAGTTCTTGTGTGATATGTTGTCATGGGAACAGTTTGGGTAAATATACGACAGTTCTTGTGTGTTACACTGTATGTTGTCATAGGAACAGTTTGGGGAAATCTACTACAATTATTGTGTGCTATGTTGTCATGGGAACAGTTTGGGTAAATATACTACAATTGTGTGTTATGTTGTCATGGGAACAGTTTGGGTAAATCTATTACAATTATTGTGTGCTATGTTGTCATGGGAACAGTTTGGGTAAATATACTACAATTGTGTGTTATGTTGTCATGGGAAAATTTGGGTAAATATACTACAATTATTGTGTGATATGTTGTCATAGGAACAGTTTGGGTAAATATACTACAGTTCATGTGTGTTATGTGGTCATGGTAACAGTTTAGGTATATATACTACAATTATAGTGCTCCCTCGGTCTATCGCCCCCCGTTTTATCATCAACCTCGCCTATTGCCCAAATTCTCGTCTGTCCCGATTTCCCCCATTAAAAATACCCCGTTATACTGCCAAACTCAGCTTCCGCCACAGGTTCTCAGGCACAAAATTCGTAAAACCAATTTAAATTCCCCTGTTAGTACCGCCCACAACTACCTTTTGACAGCTGTGTATTGATTGGTAATTAGGAATGTCAAGACTGGTCATCGGACACTGATCTCATAGTTGAGGGTCGAGTTGTTTTGATTAGAATAATTACCTGTACAATGTATTTACTGTTCTAGTGATTACTTTTAATCCTGTGTAAAAATTGTATTTTAATTAGTTGTCATAAAAATGTCGTCCTTGAAGAGAAAGCGTAATTTATTAGACGACAAACAGAAACGTGAAAGACACTAACTATTGGTTGACAGTTATTGTCATAAAATTTTGATGTCGTAAAATATTTCGTGTGACTACAGTTATGCAAAGGAAAATCCAAAATTAACACAACAACAAATTGCCGATAATTTGACAATTAAATGGGATCTATTTATACTTATGTCTTTGTACAAGTGCAAAATGTATGTTAGTCGAGTTGAAACAATTTGAGAAAGTTTATCTTTTCAATTGATCACATGACTTCCAGTTTTCAATGTCCCTCAGTTTATCGCCAAACTCGTTATACTGCCAAACTACCTACTGCACAGAAGGTGGCGGTTTAACGAGGGAGCACTGTATTGTGTGTTATGTTGCCATGGTTGTCATGGAAACAATTTTGGTAAATATACTACAGTTCTTGTGTATTTTGATGTCATGGGAACAGTTTGGGTAAATATACTTCAGTTATTGTGTGTTATGTTGTCATGGGAACAGTTTGGGTAAATATACTAAAGTTCTTGTGTATGGTGTAAAAGAAAGGAGGATGTGTATGTGTGTGCAAATGGAAAAAAGAATTTAGATTAATATTTATATTTACGAAATAATTTTATAAACATTAAGAGAAGGGGCCAAAGGGACAATCAAAAATGGACAATCCATAAAAACTGGCAACATAGAGTACACAAGACTAAGAAAAACAAAACAAATGCACAAAGCAATATGTGTTAGACACCATTATACACAAACAAACACAAATAACGTAAATAAGACATGAGCCACCCTATAAAACACAGAGAAGCTGGCAACATAGGGTACACAAGACAAAGAAAAACAAAACAAAAACACAACACAATATGTGTAGGACACCACTATACACAAACAAACAGAAATAACGTAAATAAGACATGAGCCACCCTATAAAACACAGAGAAGATGGCAACATAGGGTACACAAGACAAAGCAGAAACACAACACAATATGTGTAGGACACCACTATACACAAACAAACAGAAATAACGTAAATAAGACATGAGCCTCCCTATAAAACACAGAGAAGATGGCAACATAGGGTACACAAGACAAAGAAAAACAAAACAAAAACACAACACAATATGTGTGGGACACCACTATACACAAACAAACACAAATAACATAAATAAGACATGAGCCACCCTATAAAACACAGAGAAGATGGCAACATAGGGTACACAAGACAAAGAAAAACAAAACAAAAACACAACACAATATGTGTAGGACACCACTATACACCAACAAACACAAATAACATAAATAAGACATGAGCCCTTCTACAAACAACTGGAGGGAAAGACCAACAGAATATCTTTTTTCTGCAGAAATTGTAACAGACTTCATAACACGGAACTCAGAACGTAAAGACACATAATAGGACAATGCAAAAAACAAAACAGAATATGTACCGTATGTACATGTATATTCCATGGCTAATATCATGTGCTACTCTCTACTCATTACCCATTGGTCAATCCATTCATGTATATATATATTTCAATGAAGTTACATTTATACGCAAATGAATGATAAACTGAAAGTACGAAGAAAACTTTATTTTCAGTTATGTTAAAATACTGCTTCAGATTGAACATAACATATATATATACAAAATCATCCTATACATACATTTAGGCATGGAAAACAAATCAAGAGTTTTCAAACAACGGTTGTCGTCATTGGGAATTATTTGTGGATTGGGGCCAGTAGTTGTGGTCCCAATTTATATGGGAGCGTCATCCCAGAAGAGCATTGATGGAAGTACATTTTTTTTATATATATGAATATACCATGCTTCATACAATTTGTACTTAGGTAAACACTTTCACTACAAAAGATTGAATTCAATTGTTAATTGAAATGATATTCTTTTCTTTTTTCTGCTGTAAAAAAACTATTGGAATCAACCAATATGTTAAGAAAAGAGAATAATGTTGATGCAATTAAGGTTTTATTTCAGGGAAACAAAAATAGTAGTAAAGGGAGATAATACATCACAGTTATTGGCATTAGCAGCTAAAGCTAACACGATAGATATTCCTAATTATCTGGTACAAGATGCTGGAAGAACACAGGTAAGTCTCATTATGAGGAGGCTGGTCTTTAATGCCACTTTCAACAATATTTCAGTTATATTGTAGCGGTCAGTTTTAATGGTGGAGGAAACCAGAGTACCCAGAGAAAACTACAGACTTGTCGCAAGCTAATAACAATTTATCACAGAATGTTGTATCGAGTGCACCTCGCCATGAGCGGGATTCAAACTGACAACTTTAATGGTGATAGCCACTGATTGTATAGGTATTTGTAACTACCACGACCATGATGACAACCCCTTTCACCATTAACTCAAGATATATCTGAAAATGACTCAAAAGTTACAATAAAAACAACCAATCCTACCGAAATAAGAGTTGGTTACATAATATGATGCCTACCGAAATAAGAGTTGGTTACATAATATGATGCTTACCGAAATAAGAGGTGGTTACATAATATGATGCCTACCGAAATAAGAGGTGGTTACATAATATGATGCCTACCGAAATAAGAGGTGGTTACATAATATGATGCCTACCGAAATAAGAGGTGGTTACATAATATGATGCAGTCTTCACGCTCAACTTTTTAGTTCAAATATTTACAGGCCCACCATCAATTCTACAGGCCCGAATTTGAAAACTACATTAATGACCATTAATTCAAACCACCAAAACTCAAAACATGATGATGTACCAAATATTATGTGGACATGTCAATTATGCATTAGGGAAGACCAGAATGCAAGTAAAAAAACAAAAAGACACTTTATTTTGAATCCATGTTTATATTAATCTCACCAATGTACAAGAAATTGTCTTCTATTATTCCATTACTACAACTTCTAGTGTAAATGGATTCTAGGTCATCCCCAGTGAAATCAGTGCTACCATCCATTGTGAGGCTGATGAATTTGGCACTTTCTAGTTTTTCTACAATGTTCTGTTTGGAAACACTAGCAATGGATTTAAGAAACATGGAGCAGGCTTTGTCTGATTACTATAACTACGACCCGTGTCAACCCCTTTCATTCTATCAAGGTGACATAGCAGTTCATAATCTCTAAAAGATTTATGATGCTTTACACAAGCATGTGCATTTCTAAAGTTCATTTCTAAATTTTCAAATTCCTGTTTTTTTTAGCTGTGATGCTTTTGATGTTTCGGGCTTATTGATGCTTTCTAACTTATGTAGGTACAACAAATGGGCCTTGCTAATCTTGTGTTGTTTAATGGCTTCATGTTCAAAATTGGATGTTCCTTTGGTAACCACAGACTCAACTTTGTCCTGTTTGCATCATGTGCAGTACATTTCATTTTTAGATTCATCATACTTTAACCAAGAACGATTTATCAACCATTGTTTTTGAAACTTTCTTTCCCTTTTAAAGACATACAGGCTGTCAGAATTGATTTTTTTGGGGTTTATATTAAAAGTTGCCAATATTCGATGTTTTATACTATTAAAATGTTCTGAACAAGAAGCCAGGTTTAAAAAATATGTTATAATGTTGTAATTAGTGAAAAGAATTTGAATGTCTGTTGGTGAAATCACCATTAACACGACCTAATTATAAGTCGGTTGCTGTACTGAAGTTTGCCGGACACTGATAACTGCTATAAATAACCAGGAAGCATGTTGCATGTAAATTCGTTAAAATTAATATAATTTCAGAAATATATCTATGAAATTGGATCTCAGGGTAATCAGTTAATATTGTATTTAGTAAGAATGACACTTAAAATCGGAAATACGTGATGAAATAAATAAAAACAAACCCAAACTCTGCAAAGGGGCCCGATAAGGCCTAAAAAAAAAAATCTGTGTTTCCGGTAACCCGACCGACCCTATATTTACGGCACCGACCCTAATTTTTTTTTGGCAAAAAAAAAAAAAAAATCAAAAACTTACAACAAAAATCGCGGCAAATCCGGATCGCAGTGTTTTCCGTTTCCGGACCGGACTCCAAATTTAGTTTATGCGGTAAAATATTCGAAGTTTAGTAGATATGAGATTGAGCCAACATGCCCTCTATGCGGCCAAGAGCCAGAAGATCTACCACATATGTTAACAACTTGTATGGCACTAAGTGATATTCGAAAAGAAACATTTCCACCCATTAAATATGAAATCATTGGGAAAGTAGGATTAGAAAAGTGGAAAACAACATTTATTGATAGAAGTCAGGGGCATAGCTACCCCAAAATGAAGTGTACTCAAATCTGTTTAAGAGATTGGTGAAGTGACCCTCCCAACCTCGCAGAGGTGGCCTTACGGCAGAAGCTCTGGGGTAAATTGTGTAAAATCCTGCATTCTCCCAATTTCCTGGCACTAAAAATGATCCCACGGAAACCCAATTTTCATGAGCAAGTCAACTTTTGAACATAAATTTTGAGAAATAAAATATTAAGTAGAGCAATAAAAATATGTAGTTGACTTAGAAATTTTATTTTGTCAAATGTGTATTGGGTTAAGCTTGATTTGGAATCAAATACAATCAACATATGGTGCAAGGATAGTTTTTGCATATAATTTTTGAGAAAATATATAAATAAATTGAAGCACATCTGACATTCTCAATGTTTTTATTTCGAAAGTAAATTGGTAGTCTTTATTTCAACTCGATTGTCAAAGTTATCCTGAAAAATCAAGGACCATTTCCTTTCCTTTCTTCTACTAAAGATGGTCAAAGACTTAATTTTATTTTTAACGATCTATTGGGCATTACAGCAGTTGACTTGTCAATTAGTAAAAGTTTATGACCTTTTACTTTTAGCTACCACGGTATTTGGGACAATACACACTCAGTGTACATACTTACTCATTTGTTATGATGTATGTAAGACTAGACCTACATGTAACTCACAGGAAAATCATAAGCTGAATGAATCGTTGTCCATGATTTCTTTAGAACGTCATATTTTATTTCGTCAGTTATTTTGAAATCTTCAGAAAAGATGTCAGGGTAAGGAGACATAGAAGTAACTGTTGTTTTCTCAGACTCCATGGACTCAGTCATTTTAATTGCTTGCATCATCAACGAAATCACGATGCTGATTCCATAAATGATAAACGTAGTTTGCGGAATTGAATATAGATACATTAAGTAATATATATATTAACATGTTTGTATTTGTTTGAATTTGATTTACTTTATTAATTTAGTTTTATTCTACTTTATGTCCTAGATTTACCATGTTTTCATTTTTGTCAAAATTTTCGATGTGTACGCAACTGCGTTTTTGCGTACGGGTTGCTACGCGCCTGGAAATAGGATAACCATGTTAATACTGGACTGTACCAATTTTATTAAACTGTTTAGTGAGTCTAAGGATTTGGAAGATATAGAAACGTTGGCCAGAAATATGTGCTATAGGATGCATGCGTCAAAATTAAAACTGATGAATGGCTGAAGGCTGCCGACACTCATCACTCAATTTTAGATTTTAAATTTGAGTTTATATTGAGTATATTTTAGATTTTAATATTACCTGTATATAGTGTATAAATATTGAACCAATTGACCCTCAGTCGAGGGGTGTTCCTACTAAGAGGAAGCTGATATGGAGAAAAGAAGAAGTAATAAATAAAAAACAATTTTGGAACAAAGTATGTCAGCTTCTCTTCTCATGAAAAAGAGGTAACTGCATTTGTGCAAATGCTAGATACAGCGGATGAAACTGGAACAAAGAAAGCAGTAAATGCTTTTGAAGTATTGATGGCTGGTGGAAGAAAATATGTTAAGAAAAAACCTCAAAGTAGGTTACAAAAATATAAAATTATCATAGTTGTGGCATGTTTCTGCTAGCATAAGGGAAACTGGCCAACCACAGCTGCAATTTAAAAAAAAATATAATTCATATACCCAGTACCAAGTCTTCATAGCCATCCCCACAGAATCAAATGGTTTCCCCTAAGTTACAATAATTCAAAATTTTAGTTGCAGATGGAAATTTAATTTAATATAAAAAAAAAAAAAAGAAAGACTGCCCCCTTCCCAGATACTAATGCACATTCTTTCTCTTGAATTCTTTATATTAAATTCCAACCTGACATTGTACTCACCCCAAACTGTGAAAACCAGGCAATTCACAAGCAAACAGTTGAATTATTTTGTTTCAATGTGTTTTATATTATGCATGTACATTGTATTTATACACCCATTCTTTATCTGTGTCTGTCCACCTTTATATCCCAAAAAATGTCTGCCCAGTATATATTTTTTGAAACGATTATTTATATCAGTACTTGCTACATGTATTATTAATATTAAAATGTACATATAAATGTCAGAGCATAAGTTGGCCCAATTTTGTTTTGGGTTTCAAGATGCAATGTTTTTCTTTGTCACAAGAGTTTTGAAAAGTGTTGAATTGCCATTTACAAAGTGCTCTGTACTTTT
>MJUT01022803.1:40757-58750 GCA_002080005.1 Gigantidas platifrons
ACCAGAGTTACTCCCCTTTTTTTACTTCAAAATGGTCCTTGGATGGTCCCCTTTCAGAATTATGAGTGATACAGGCTCAACTGACCCTCTAGTTTACAGTAGTTTCAAAATTTAATCTTACGATATAACCTTGGCGTCGGGGGACCAGTGGCCAACGGCCTTTTATTTTTATTTTGGTTTATTTATATTATATCAACAGTTGGTCCAATATCAAATCCATTTTTAAGGTCTGAAGTATTATTAAAATCAAAGACATAATAATATGTACAGAAACATGTATCAGACTGCTGCTAACAGCAATATTTAAACTTGGTACTTATACTTTAAAAGACAGTGAAACAGATTTTGAATTCAAACCGAAATGTTGTGCCTTTTATGCGGCCACCTCGGACTCTTGGTCAATTAATAGTCATAGCACCTCTGAAACATGCACAGAACATGGAGGTTCTAAACATGTGGCAATATACAGCAGGAACATATCAACTACTCTATTTATTAAAAAAAAAACACCTACCTACCTACCCTATTTTTTTGGACCCGTTACCGGAAACACAGAATTTTTTTTTTGCCAAAAGGGAAAATTGTAAACAAATTGCATTGCATATTATTGACAACACTTGAGTTGTCTTGGTTATATTTTTTTTGAAAGAAACAGACATGAAGTTCATTATTTTAGTCTCTAATTTAAAAGAGATATCGCCTAGCGTTTTCTCCTGAAAAAAAAAGAATATATGAAAAAAACTACCATGCAATTCTACTGTCAAAATACGATTCGACCGTAAAAAGATACTAAATTATGCTTACCGTATACGTGTTGAAAAATGGAGTAGATCGGTATAACATCTTTTTTTAATTTTTACACAAAGCTTGCTAAATCTTCGTTTTGTGTCGTTTTCGTGTAGAATCTGTCAATGTTTTTGTTCTTCCACGATTCGATTTGAGCACGTGTTCATCAACAAACAATTTAACAAATTCGCACATGCGCAAACACTTTCCCAAATTAGTTCACTGCCAGGTCTTATGAATATTGCGCGGGTCAACATTGAAATTTTACTGGATACAAGAAAATCAAACAGCGACGTATTTCCTTCGTTCTAGGTTATTTACGTATGATATTATGAAAAATTTCAACTGCAACTAGTGTAAAACATTGAATATTGGCAACTTTTCATAAAAAAAATCAATTCTGACAGCTTGTATGCCTTTAAGTTCATACATTTTGCCCGGCACCTTCAACGTACCTCAAAAAGTTCATTTTAAGGACAATCTGTATAATATTTTGAACTTGGTTTTGCATTAGGAGACGCCATTAAAACAAAGGCTTAAAAAAAAAATTATGAATTTGAAAAGAGCAATATGCTTCAATTTTTTTCACAGGCCCGATGGGCACATGGAGAATGCCGTTTCACAAGTCTGACACCTATTTTACACGCCTGGGGACAGATGGAGCTCAATCCTAAAAGTCCTCAACAGAAACCATAGCAAACAAAAAACAATTATATTATATCTGCATGATATTGCCAAACATATGCATGGATGGTGCTTTCATTAAAGCGACCGTAATTTTTGTGACCCCTGCACAGCGGTCAATTAAAAAAAAAACTTTTTATTATAAATACAAAATGCGATTTATCATTTCTTTAATTAAGAAACTTTACCTTAAACAGTGATTGTGTCAGCAATTCCTCCAATATCAACAGCCTATTACCTCTTAGTCTTATCTCGACTCATTGAACATAAAAAACACCATGACAGGCCATGGCTTGGCACATTCACAAAATGATGTCATGGGATCCAAACCTCCCTATCTTGATAATTTGATCTCCAACGTCAATACATATATAAACAAACGATCAAAAATCTGCACAAATTCACTACCTATACATAAAGGATGTGTAAATTAAGGTGTTTTGTATGTCTTATTTACGTTATTTGTGTTTGTTTGTGTATAGTCTTGTCTAACATATATTGCGTTGTGTTTTTTCTATTTTGTTTGTCTTTGACCTGTGTCTTGTGTACCCTATGTTGCCAATGTCTCTGGATTGTCTATTCTTGATTGCCCCTTTGGTTTTCTCTAACATTTATTTCCATGGCAATATTTTATTTTTATATACATTGTACATGTTTTGTAATTTATTTCAGATTGATCCGGGATCCATAACAGTACTAGGAATTATGGGTAAAATTGATCAGGTGGACTCTGTCACAGGAAGTCTCAAGTTGCTATGACAACAAGGAAACTAGTCATGATGCAAATGTCCTGTGATGATGTATTGAACGCTTTAAGGAATGTCTGGCTCCTAAAACTGAAATGTGTAGTCCTACAAATGAAGCTAAACCAATTCTTGTTGCCATAGTGATTGTCAAAAGCATTAATTCATTTCCCTCCAGCATTTCTATTGTTAATTGTTGTTTATCATGTTTGCTTTCTTGGATAGAGCGATGTGCATTGTTTGATCTCATTGTACAGTCAAACTTTCAAATGCGGTCACCTCTATTAAGCAGTCACCTGTATTAAAAGGTTATCTTTTTCTCGTCTTGTCATAGAAAATTTCAGAAGTATTGAACCTCTTTCAAGAGGTCCCCTGTCTTATAAGGCCACTCTCTTCTTGTCCCAAAGGTGACTTCTTAATACAGGATTGACTGTATTGTTTGGAATCATTGTACAAATATGAGATGGTGGTTTAGAGACAGTTGTATAGTAACATTTATCAGTAATTTATACATCTTTCCTTTGATCTCGCAGAGTTTCAATTCATAGCAAATTTTCTATGACAGGAAAGGAAAAAGGTGATCTTTTAATTCAGGTGACCACTTGGGCTATGACTTACAATATCATGATAATATGATTGTTTTATTTAGTTTTTGACTGCTTAGCATTTTATCTTTTCACTTCCATTACAGAATCTCTTGCAGTTACCAATTAACAAAAAATATCGCAGGGTTTTCATTATGATTTTAAGTAGAAGATCGAAATAGACATGTTACCAATAAGATATGGTATGGAAAAGCCTTTAGATCCTAAGAATAGTGAAAAAAAGTCAATTTTCCATTTGTAGTTTTAAAAAGTAACCGATGCAAAGTGTGAAATTAACCGATGATTTTCATCGACAATCGGTTGAAAATGACAACCCTGAAATCGGACACTGTAAATTCACAAATCAATTAAGGTGTAAAAAGTCATGGGACCAAAATCACATTATTTCAACCTCATAGAATTTGTTAAATATTCTCATTTTCTTGTATGTACATCCTTTGTGTATAAACTATTTACATCATTTGTGTATAAACTATATTACATAGGTATTGGAAAGAGTTTTGAGTTCACTTGAGAAGCAATACTATATTACATAGGTATTGGAAAGAGTTTTGAGTTCACTTGAGAAGCAATGAAAGTGTAAATTATTGACTGTTTTTATAACTGGTATTTTTGCTGCAAATGTATCACGTGTCATTATTAGTTATTAATTAAAAAAATTTTTTTTTATTGAACATAGAATACAAATTGCTTATGAATAATCAGGATCAGGTGAGCCTCTAGTTTACAATAATGGAAATTACATTTATTTATCCACACATTTTGGTAATAATCTTAGATTTATGTTAATAAATGCATGCAATAATTTGTGAATTTACAGTTAATTACAGTCACTATTATTTTCAGCAGTCTGTATTTATTGTATATATATGCACTCTTGCAATCCGAATGTGTAAAATGAATCATGAATAACCGAATGACTCAGTAATTCACGAATGCATGTTAGTGCATGAGTTAATTGCCATCATTGTTTGGTTACGATTGAATTTATGTTTAAATTCGCAATCCAAGAGTAGTTATACGGTTTATTTGAACATTATATGATAAAGTTTGTCAGTGACTTACGTGTCAGTGGTTTTCTCTGAGCACATCCTTACAACAATAATATATTCTCTATGAATGCAAGTCAAGTGGTGTTCTTTTTAGAAGTGTAAACAGGCTATTGACATAAGAATAATTGAGATACATTTCAAAATTGAGTGAAAGTGCACTCGTTTATAAGTTGGCAATACTAGGCTTATTTAGTAGTACAATCATCAATCTCTTTCAGTTTTTAATACATTGTGTGTTTACAGTTCTGTTCTTTTGTTACATGTTAATCATAAATAATCACCTTATTTAGTATGATTTAAGATGGTCTATTCTCTATTTATTAGTTGTTAAGGGTAAATTATAGTTGATCATTTTTAAAGATAGAAGGCGTTTGTTGACATTTTTCATGAATATACATTATTGTCTTCAAATATAAATAGTGACCGTCGTGGCCGTGATCGTATGGTAGTTGGATTTTCAGGAGGGGACAGGTCTGTGGTTTTCTCCAGGTACTCCAGTTTCCTCCACCAATAAAACTGACTGCCACAATATAACTGAAATATTGTTGAAAGTGGCATTAAACACCATAACCCTAAACCTATCAAATATAAGTACATGTACATTTTTTTCACTTTTATTTTAATAATTAGTGGTTAAATAAAACACGAGAAAACACAGAATTACAATTTCCATTGGCTATATGTGGTTGCATTTATATCATGTTTTGTTTAAAGACAGTGAAATCTATGTTGAAAGACCCCACCCACCTTTAAAGTGTTAACAAAATGTGGTCTTTCAAGACAGGTAATCTCATGTAATTTAATGGATCATTGTAACATTGCCAAGTGTCCTTTAAATAGAGATTAGTCATTCAAGAAGATTTCATTACAGTGAAACAGTGACCACCCCTTTACCACTAAGATATGGTCTTTTAAGACAAGTGGTCTCACATGTGTACAAGAGAGGCTTATTCTACAAATCGTTAATTAATGTTAAGTTTTAACTTTCTTTTATAAATGTATTACATTGATTATAAAAGAATAAGGAAATACCTTACTTACAAAATATTATTAAGCTTTACGATCAAACTTGCATTCAAATAGTCTCATTTGGGACAAAGGAAAACTAACTGCACAAGACAGCTGGCCACTTATTTCAGATTGGATGATCTTAATTGTCAGTTCCAGTGGAAAAAATGGTGGTCACTTTGTAATGCTGCTGTGTATTTGTAACAATTTTCGGTTAATTAGATAATTATTCAGTAATTTTCATAGCTTAATTAACTGGTGCAGTAATGCATACTATGACAGTTAATTACCAATGATTTTTTAAGGTCAAGGATGAGAATTGAATATTAAATAGTAAATGGATAGGATAAACAATGAGTTACCGTTAACCATGTTAGTGAGGTAGCCACTTATTTGAGTCAAAATGTAAATATGATATTGGGGGTTTTAAGCTGGTCGTTTACATCAGTTGTTAAGACAAGTATTGCTGTATTTGTTTTTTGAGAAGTTTACTGTCCTCACACCTGTACATTGATAGTTATACAGTGTATCAAGTAATACAACCATCATAATGAGAAAGTTTTCCATTACTGCTTTTATTGTTATTTATTAAATTGTATATTACTTCAATAAAATTGAGAACATTAATTGTGTTCATTATTGATTGATTGATTGATTGGTGTTTAAAGCCAACTTTAGCAGCATTTCAGTTATATCGTGGTGTGAATAAATTTTATATATTAGACACAATTTTCTTTACTATATAAGATGGAAACTGCAGCGGTGGTGTAATGGTTGATGTTCTCGCCTCGAGTGCGGTAGGTCGTGGGTTCGAGTCAAACCAAAGACTATAAAGTTGGTATTTCTTGCTTCTCCGCTGAGCATGCAGCATTAGGAGGAAGAGCAACTGTTGTTTCCGTGAGCTAGCACCATAAAAATCCAACAGTGTGTTGGTCTAGCACAAAGGGAACCTCGTCATCATCTCATTAACTTGTTCTCGCCATGATATAGCTGTAACAAGTTGGCGTTAATATATTTTTATGTCATATTCCTTTTTTGGATGGCGTCTTTCTTATGGCATTTACATTTCTCAGTTTTATTTGTTTTGCACGTATTTGTAATGTTTCTGACTTCAATTACCATAATCTTGTGATAACAGAAAAAAAAACTTTTACACCAAGGATACTGCTTTTGAAAAATTTCACTGAATGTTATTCTCGCTATATAGATTTTGTATATAAATAGTTGTAGAGAATTGGGGTAGGGAGAAAAATTTGGCTACAATTTTCCTACTCTTTTTTTTTTTTTAAATCTACAATTTACAAAAGAGGTCTAAATAACATGCAGTGAGCGTGGCTCTCACCAAGCATGTTACACACTGGTCCACGGTCAGATTATATGCTTGCCACAGTTGCGGCAGATAGTAGGTTCAAGTCAAACCAAATACTATAAAATTTGTATTTGTTGCTTCTCTGCTAAGCTACAGACCCTGGATCATTTAACTTAAGATATTTCGTATCGTTTGCGTTTTTCGTTCTTTTCGTTTGCGTGTATCGTTCGTTCGTTTTTCGTTTTCCGTTCGTTTGCATTTCGTGCGTGTAATTTGTTCTTTCGTTTCGTGTATCGTTTGCCAGTTTAATTAGACGAACACACGAAACGAAATACGAACGAACGATACACGAAACGAACGATACATGAAAAGAATGATACACGAAACGAACGCACGCTACGATTTCCAGTTTAAAATAATTACTACAATTTTAATCTTACTATTACTAAAAAAATTTAATTAAAGTGTAAACAAAATTTAACATATACAAACATGTATTTCCTTTATTTACATGTACCAGTAATTTTGTACAATAAGGAAAAACATATTTAATAAATGCATTTTTTCTATAATTTACTCTAGGACAAATAAACAAGGAATCGTCTACAAAAAAAAATGTACATGTATGTAAACAAACGCCTCTGGCAGTTTCACCTGGGAAATACATGCACTGCAGGTGTGAAATGTCAACTCTTACATTTGTAATTTCATTCTAATTAACAATTATATGACCTTTTGAAGCCACACGCCTCTCTGACAGCTTTACCGAGAAAATAACTGATACACATATGTCTGGTTGGAATTGTCAATTCAGATTCCGAATAATTATAAATATAAATTCTGTATAATTATATAATTATAAATTCTGTATAATTATATAATTAAATAAATATAAATTATATTTAATTATATAAATAGAAAGTCATATTTGGAAGTCAAATATATGAGATTTAAAATTTAATCATAAATATAATTATTAAACACATTGGTAATATAGACTATTTAATATAAATTGCATTATCCTATTACTTTACCGACTAATTTATAATTTATATAAATAACTTGCTTATAAAATATAAGATTACAGAAATTAATCACATCAATTTGCACAAAAGTCATTCAAATAATAACACGATACTATTCGTATATCGTGCGTTCGTTTCGTGTATCATTCGTTTGTTTCGTGTATCGTGCACTTGTTTCGTGTATTCGTTGCGTGTATCGTTCGTTTGTTTCGTGTATTCGTTTCGTATATCATGCGTTTTTCGTGTCGTTCGTGTGAAGCGTTCGTTCGTTTTTGGTTCGTTTCATTTGCGTTTTTCGTTCGTTTGCGTTTCGTGTGTAGTGTAAACTTATACGATCCAGGGTCTGTAAGGTATATGTAGCAAAGATTGGATGGCTTGGAATCTGAGAGTAATGTGTCCGAGTCTGACAGGAGCGACATGTCTATCTGTGATCTGTTGTTTCAGTGAGCTAGCACTACAAAAATCCAACAAAGCGTGTTGGTCTAGTACAAAACGGACATCATCATCTGATCTCGACACAATATATAATATTCTTGCCATGATATGGCTGAAAAATGGCTCATTTGGCATTAAACAATAATCATCCACTCGCCCTTTGGTGTTTGTAATGAAACAAGGTCAACAAACAAAAATAAATTGCACTTTATTTAAACTGAACAACATTTTTTTATGAAAAATCAACAGATACAGTAAAATCTGCCTATGTGGTCACCTGTATTAAAAGGTCATCTTGTCCTGTCATAGAAACCTTCATATGAATTGAACCTCTTTTGGGAGGTCACCTCTCCTATAAGGCTACTATTTCTTTGTCCCAAAGGTGACCTCTCAATACTGTACTTGTTTTTAAATTATTTTTTCCTCATTACAAATAGCAACATTAATATAATATGTTAGTAGATATGGCAAGAAACATCTGATGGTTGACTCACCTGTAACACAAATATATTTAACAGAGTTCTAATATCTAGCCCATATATCATGAAAGAAGAGTTTGAAGATACCAAAGGGGTAATCAAATGCTATAAATAGAAGAAGGACAGACTACAATGGTCAAAAGAAAGAGGACAACAAGACAAACAACAACCTACCAAACACATAAAACTAAAGATGGAGTAGCAAACCCAACGAACAACCGAGTGCCTGTACCAATGAAGCCAGGAGCTGTCATGTACAATATATGGCTGTAATACAGCATGCAAAATGGCAGCCTTGGAAACAGAAACAAATAAACCAGTGTTTTCTTTCTGCAATACTTTTTATTTTAGCAGATAAACATTTTGAGGGTCTGTTGTGGTCATGATTACATGGTAGTTGGATTTATAACTACCTATGTAATTAGTGCCTTTCACTACCAACGTTGTGACTTTGAATCCTGTTCAGGCAAGGTGTATTCAATACAACATTATTGATCAAGTTTGTCTGTGACATTAGTTCAACAATATGTCAGTTATATCATGGCGAGCTGCAGTTATATCGTGGCGAGCTGCAGTTGTGACATTAGTTCAACAATATGTCAGTTATATCATGGCGAGCTGCAGTTATATCGTGGCGAGCTGCAGTTTTATTGGTGGAGGAAACCAGAGTACCCAGAGAGAACCACTAATAGGTCTGGTAAGCTAAAAACAACAAATAATATTTGGAGGGTCATACCATGGACATAATCCTACCAAGCAACAATTCTATCACACATGTGGTTTTGGACAAAGAATATTTGTCCGATTTCAGACAATAAGAAAGCATTTAGCCCAGCAGCCATGTTGAATTCTCAAATGAAATGAAAAATCATGTTAAATTATGAGGACCATCACTTAAGCATTTCTACCAAGTTTGATTCTGATTGGCTACATGTTTGTAAGAAATAGATTGATATATATTTGTAAAAACTAATGGGTGCACACAACAATGGAGATCAAAAAGTGATGACAGCACTTCACATGGACCTTAAAATGAGCTAAAATGTATAAAGTAACAAATAAGCATTAACAAAATAAAAACTTTCAAACAATAAGCACTTTCAACAAAAATACACATGGTAGCCTTGATTTTTTTCCACGTTAATAAATGTTAATACAATGTATTGAAAATAGTTTTCACACCTGTATCTCCACATGACAATGGAACTCTAATTTTTCCCACAGCATAATAAATGTTAATATTCATAATGTTCAGGCTATATGAGTCTTGATGCCTGTATCTCCACATGACAACGTAGTCTCTTGAATGTTTGGAATAGCATGTACAGTAAATCTGCTCATGCTCCTTGGAGCATTAGGATCAGAGTATGTTCGGTGAGCATTGGCTTTTGCCTCAAAATAAAGTGCTTGTTCTGGTGGAGATTCTGATGCCGTAGTTTCTATAGAATTTTCAGAGATGGTTTTTTCACGGGAGCTTGTTTCTGGGAATGTGCGTTGTACAGATGATTTAGGGCTGTTGTCACGCCTACCAACACTGAAGGATCTCATTAGGGTTGTCTTGCTCTTACTCCACCCTTGTTTACTCGGGATGGCATTCATACTGCTGGGTTGTATTACATATCTGAAATAGAAAAGGGTTTACCTGAAAATGTCTAACGCCACCTTCATAAATATTTCAGCTATATCGTGGTGGTCTGTCTTATTGGTGAAGGAAACCAGTGTACCCGAAGAAAATAACGAAATATATCTTGGCACTAATTTCTTACAAGGACCAGTACTGATGAGGCTATTTTTTTTGTAAACATATATAAAAACAGCAAAACATATCTTTGTGTTACTGCATTCTAAATAGACAATATATATGTACATTGTCCAAAAATATATAATTTATTTGTACGAGCTTTAGAAATAGGTAGAAAATTTTCAGTTTTGTTTCACAGCAAGTGCCAATTAATTATATATTTTACGACAATGTAGGTATATTGTGTTTATACTGCAATGTTAAAAAGCCTAAGACAACCATCCAATTGTCTCAAAAAGCCTAAGACAACCACCCAATTGTCTGAAAAAGCCTAAGACAACCACCCAATTGTCTGAAAAAGCCTAAGACAACCACCCAATTGTCTCAAAAAGCCTAAGACAACCACCCAATTGTCTCAAAAAGCCTAAGACAACCACCCAATTGTCTGAAAAAGCCTAAGACAACCATCCAATTGTCTCAAAAAGCCTAAGACAACCACCCAATTGTCTCAAAAAGCCTAAGACAACCACCCAATTGTCTCAAAAAGCCTAAGACAACCACCCAATTGTCTCAAAAAGTAGAATCCAGCATTGTTCTAATTAGCCCAAACCTCCCCTCTTAGTTAAATGAGGAACCAGAGTTATATACAATATTGGTGTATTAACGGTAAATATAGAATTTATATGGCTAGACTTAGAAACGGGGGAAAGACGAGCTTCAGCAAATCTTTCCATCTGTTTCGTGCCGAGCCATATAAATTCTATATTTAACTTCAATGAACCAATGTTGCATTTATCCTGCAATAAAATTTGCAAAAAAATGTTATTTAATTTAATAATAACAGAAACCCCATTGATACCTCAATAGTAGTTCTGGTAAGGGGTGTGGCTTAATAGCTTTATTAGGCTAATGTAAAATGTGATTTTCTGACAAGGGTGTGGCTTAATAGCTTTTTTAGGCTAACATGAATATTATATGACAGGGGTGTGGCTTAATAGTTTTATTAGGCTAATGTGAAAAGTTTGATTATGACAGAGGTGTGGTTTAATAGCTTTATTAGGCCAATGTGAAATTATGACACTGTCATAATAAAGGAACAGTTTATTTCAACTCATTTATCGTGACAAAAAATAACCCAATTGCAGGATAAACATACATACATGCATAGATAGATGTTTATATGATATTAGATAAAAGTTAGTTATTACACCTTCATCTTCATTTGGTATAAGCCAAATTTAAAAAAGTGGACTGAAGTAAATATGAAAGAAGAAAAAAAATCAATCTACAAGGCAACATTTGCTATCCTATCACCCCTTTGATTGTGGCTATAAATAAATCCATCCCAGTTCTGCCTATAGATTTGTTTGTAATCTTTCTCTTGTTATATAAGGGGCCGTTGTGTTCATGATCGTATGGTAGTTGGATTTACAACTACTTATGCAATCAGTGCCTTTCTCCACTAACGTTGGGAGTTCAAATCTTGTTCATGGAGAGATGTACAACATTATGTGATAAAGTTTGTCAGTGATTTGCGGCAGGTCAGTGGTTTTCTTGGGGTACTTCGGTTTGGTCCACCAATAAAACTGAATGCCACAATATGACTGAAATATAGTTGAAAGTAGCATTAAAGACCATAACCCTAACCATTCTCTTGTAATAGCTGAAATAATACTAACTTAATAGGGTAACATGAGTGTTCTTAACACCATTTTCAACAATATTTCATGTACATTGTACTGTGGATTCATTTTTATTCGTGGGTATCAATTTTCGTGGATAGAAGAAAAAATACAGTTCGTGGGATATGTAATTCGTGGATCGCTGTTCCACAGGAAATAAAAAAAAAGTTTAAAATTCGTTCAAAATGTGTGCAGAAGTAAATAGACGCTTTCAAAATCACATTTTACAATACAAAAAATTCTACATGCAAGAGTTTTATTATTTTTAGCAAAATTTTCTGCAAAATATTTATTGTTTAATGCAAGTTACACCTGGAAATGTACAGTATTGCACCGATCACAACGAAATAAGACATTTGAGAATGCCAAATTAATTAAAACTCGACTGTTGCGATTATTCTTTGTTGAATTCTTAAATTCGTGGATTGCTGTGACCCACGAAATCCACAAAAATTGGTATCCCACGAATAAAAATGAATCCACAGTATATGGTGATGGAAAATGAAGTACACAGAGAAGACCATCAACATGCTGCAAGTCATTGACTAATTTTAGCACAGAAATTATATGAGGTATACTTTAGGATAAGTAGGAAATATAACTCACAACTTTAGTGGCAGTGAGTGAGTGATTATGGTTTAACACCAACTCAGCAATTTTTCAGCCATGCCATGGCGAGAACAAGTGACATTAGATGAGATAATGATGTCTGCTTTGTACTCGACCAACACGCTGAGTTGGATTTTTATAGTAGCAGCTTACTGAAACAACAGTCTGTGGGTAGACATGTCCCTCCACTCTGACACATTATTCTGATTCTGAGTCTGTGGATAGATATGTCCATCCATTCTGACACATTATTGTGATTCTGAGCCAAAGAATCTTTACTCTTACTCTTTAATGTTAGAGGAGAAGCAACAAATACCAATTTCATAGTCTTTGGTTTAAACCGACCAGGGCTTGAATCCATGATATACCGCACTCGACGCTAGCATGCTAACCATTACACCATAGATGAGTTTTTATTGATTACAAAATTACATACTTAGCAGAGAAGCAAAAATTACCAATTTTGGTTTAACACGACCGACTCTCCAACTCGCTATATAATGCACCAGAGACAAGCACGCTAACTATTACATCATCGATGTGGTTCAATTTTAGTGGTGATGGGTACTGGCTGCACTATAGGTGCATGTAAATTTAACTACATTGTACCTTCAATCTCATGTAGCCATAATGACCCCTGGTAACTCCATGTTAAACAATCAAAACTTACACAATGTCCCCCAGTCTCAGTCGTCTCTTTGGAGTTGGATTAAGTATAACATATGAAATTACATCTGGGTCTTCATCTGTATCTATGACAAATGAAACAAATAATTATATTTAAGGGCAATCAATGGTAATGTGACAGACCTACAACCAGTTGATCTATGGTATGGAAGGCCACGACTGTCTTATGTTGTGAAATATTTCCGCTTAGTTCAGGACTTGAAATAGTTCAATAATATACTAGAGGCTCAGTCCACTGAGCCTGTATCGCTCACCTGACAACAGAATGATACTGAAGCAAATTTCAAAGGGAGATAATCATTACCTTAACTGTTTTCTATATTTATGCATAAAAGATAATGTATTTTGGCCAGGTGAGCTAAAAAATTATGAAAAAAGGGCAATAACTCCTAGACGGGTAATAAGATTTACTTCAAAATTGCAGGGCATGTAGATCTTGACAAGCTGAACATGTTTTCAGTTTACACTTAACATCTATCTCTTATAGTTTTTGAAATATAAGACGAAAAGTATTAAAATAAAAATAAAAATTGATGAAAAAAGGGCAATAACTTCAAAATGGATAATGGGATATACTTCAAAATTGCAGGGTAGGTAGATTGTGACATGCTGCACATTTTTGCAATTTCAACTTAACATCTATCTCTTATAGTTTTTGAAATATAAGACGAAAAGTATTAAAATTTTTAAAATTTGATGAAAAAAGGGCAATAACTCCAAAATGGGTAATGGCATTTACTTCAAAATTGCAGTGTAGGTAGATCTTGACATGCTGCACATTTTTGCAATTTAAACTTAATATCTCTCTCTTATAGTTTTTGAAATATAAGACGAAGAGTATTAAAATTTTTAAAATTTGATGAAAAAAGGGCAACAACTCCAAAATGGGTGATGGGATATACTTCAAAATTGCAGGGTAGGTAGATCTTGACATGCTGAACATGTTTGCCGTTTAAACTTAACATCTATCTCTTATAGTTTTTGAAATAAAGGACAAAAAGTAATAAAATTTTGAAAACTTGATGAAAAAAGGGAAATAACTCCAAAATGGGTGACGGCATTTACTTAAAAATTGCAGGGTAGGTAGATCGTGACATGCTGCACATTTTTGCAATTTAAATCTAACATCTATCTTTTATAGTTTTTGAAATAAAGGACGAAAAATATTTAAATTTTAAAAATTTGATGAAAAAAGGGCAATAACTCCAAGATGGGTAATCAGATTTACTTCAAAATTGCAGGGTAGGTAGATCTTGCTGTGCTGAACATTTTTACTATATAGAAATGTGTGAAGGATAAACCGGGTCAACAAATGTTGACTGCCACTGAAAAAGTATGAAGAGTTGGGTAGACACGAACAATTTAGTCTTTTGTAACAGCTACAATGTGCCTACATCTTTTTGATATCTGAAAAAAAGGTCTTTTGGTTGCAAGGATTGTGGTACTCTCCATCCACGCTAACCACATTGGTCAACAGTCAGGCTTTCCATATTATAAGCTAACAACCCACTGTCTTTGACCAAGCCCCGGTGCCACAAAACTTGAGAATTTACTTAAGTCTGAGAATATTCTCAAATAAGGAAATACTCAAATTTGACTGGCCGAGAACACAGATTTGAGCAAAAAACCTTTGCTCAGCAAAGAAAAAGCTTTGTGGCATCAGGGCCAGGAGTCAATTTCCTGTTGAATCAAAGTTGAACAGAACACAAAGAGCAATCATTGTAACACTTACTATAGTCATTTGGGTTCATTCCTAAGTTCCGCAGCCGATTTCTGATTAGATCACCAATATCAGAATGTTCTGTGTCTTTACCGAGGAATGGTTGTTTTGGGAATGACGGTCTGACGGTTTTCCGTCGGAAAGAATTATTATTGGAGTTGTTATTACGTTCTTTGGAATCCTATAAAATAAATTTAAATAATTTTCTATACAGGCCAAGCAAAAAAAAAAGGTCTATGTTTTATGTAATATTATTGAGCTTAATTTTGTTATCAATTCAAATTTCTGAAACAGTACAAAAACTGTAGATATCAAACATACTATTCTATAACAATCATGCATCCAGTGCTATATGGCAGGAAATAACATTTATTTGTTTTCTTTTCTTCTTTTCATTTCTTTTTCAAGAACACAGATTAATTTCTCAAAAATCATAATTTTCTATGAGTAGGTATTGCAAAAGAAAAAAAAAAAAAAATGATCAAATACAGGAAACAAGTCTTGGTAATGATAAAATTCTTTAAATGCACATGAAATAAAAACAAAAACAAAACCCCCAAGAAACATCTGTGGAGCGGACCCTTGTAAATTGTTATAATTTTTAGCAATAAAATATGCTTAATCTAAGAAACATCCAAAAACTATATTACAAAGACATTAATTTGTATTTTACCAGTGAATCATATATTTGGAAGTATTTGCATGAAATATCTTATGGTGCAATACTTCAGCCATTGCAAATAAATTTCTTGTGTATACAAAATGTGTTATGTGCTATCAGCAGGGGAAGATAAATCTTGCAGGCATTTGGTATCAATATTAGTATTTTGCAGTGACATATGCATAAACAAGCTGACATGGTTGATATCACAAATGTTTTCATCATTAATTATTATATTTCAAATACAAGCTTCTGTACTAATATTTGTACTGATAATATTTAGCATACATTTTAAAGATTTCTTCATACAACCATAGACAACACAGCATATTACCAACATGTAGCTAGATAGCTAGGTGATATTTATATATTACCTTTCCCCTGTGTAGAATCACAGGTACTCATGCAGAGACAGGATAGTCTCCCCTTCCCTTTTTTGCAAAACTACGTAAAAAAAATTGCATCTTATCCTTCAATAATTGGCAGAATTAAGGACCTGTCCATCATATATTTTTTTAGGCAATAGGCCATGAGGTGGAGTGCCCTGATTATTATTAAACTAGTTTCAGATAAAATTGCCTTTATTCAAATAAGGACAATTCTAATTTTTCTTACTGTGATAACCAGTTGAAACTTCGTCTAAATAACGAAAAGCCACAAAAACATACATAAAAGCACCGTAAATTCAATTGGACATCAGAATTGTTAATAACTGTCCAGTATTTCCTCCTCCATTAAGTATGATAGTCACGATATAGCTGACAAATTGCTGAAAGGTGACGAGGAACACCAATACCTAGCCAAGTGGCTGTCATGGTCATTATCGTATGGATTTACAACTACCTATCCAACTACCACTACTGTTGTGACTTCAAATCCCACTCATAGCCAGGTGAAAAACATTATGTGATAAAGTTTATCTGTGACTTACAGCAGGTTGGTAGTTTTCTCCAGGTCCTCCGGTTTCCTCCACCAACAAAACTGACCGCTACGATATAACTGAAATATTGTTGAAAGTAGCGTTAAAAGCCATAAACCAACCAACCCACCAATACCACCATAATCTGACATTCCTTTAAAAAGATTACATATCAGTTTTATTCCATATATCAATACTATCTACAGTTAACATCTTTATATAGTATATAAATATCATCTACATTTAGCATCTACTATTTGAACACTTTCTCAGTTGTGTAAATTACTGCATAAATTTAAACACACATGTATTATAGTATATTATCATACTGATTATAATGGTAAATTATATACTTATTTAATTGGTAAATAGGCAGATTATGATTCTTTAGTGCAAATGAAACTTGGTATTAGAAAACAGAAATTATACTTGTAAGCCATCATTGTATGTTCCATGTGACAAAATGAAATTCACATGTTGTATCATATACCAGTAGCTTAAGCTTAAGGCTCATCTGATCTTGTATCTCTCATCTGATCTTATACCAGTAGCTTAAGCTTAAGGCTCATCTGATCTTATACCAGTAGCTTAAGCTTAAGGCTCATCTGATCTTGTATCTCTCATCTGATCTTATACCAGTAGCTTAAGCTTAAGGCTCATCTGATCTTGTATCTCTCACCTGATCTTATATCGCTCACCATGTTCTTAATAACCAGGGACGGTAGTGGTCGTGATCACATGGTAGTTGCATTTATAACTACCTATGCAATCAGTGCTTATCACCACTAAAATCATGAGTTTGAATCCCACTGAGGCAAGGTGTACTCAACACAACAGCATGTGATAAAGTTTGTCAGTGAATTGCAACAGGTCGGTGGTTTTCTACAGTACAGGTACTCCAGTTTCCCCCACCAATAAAACTGACGGCCACAATATAGCAGAAATATTGTTGAAAGTGGCATTAAACACCATAATCCTAATCCCCTGTTCTTAATACACAGTTGGTGTTCATTGTTCAATCAGATCTATAGATTTTGCGAAAAATTATAACATTTTTCTATATTAATTTTCACAAATATGTTAAATTGTAATGTATGGGCCTCTTTTATATATCTTTTTTTTTTTAAATCAAAATAGCAAAACTTTTTATTGGTCCATCAAAAATCCATATAGATGATCATTTTGCAAAAACAGCATTAAAATTTGATGAAAAATAAAAACATTAAAATTTTGGAATTGGAATCGTCGCGGTCAATTATATTGATGGAGGAAACCGGTACTGGAGTACCCTAAGAAAACCACCGACCTGCCCTAAGTCACGAACAACTTTATCACATAATATTCTATCAAGTACACCTCACCTGAGTGGGATTCAAACTTGCAACGTTAGTGGTGATAGGCACTGAATCCATAATAAGTTGTAAATCCAACTTAACATACGATCATGACCACAACGGCCTCAGATGAAAAATAAAAATTCTATATACCTTTCAAATATATGAAATTTCGGATGTTTTATGCCCCTGTTTAAGACCCTTTTTGAAATAAAATAGCTATTCTTTTTTTAATTGCCAAAACATCAACCAATATCTTATTCAGATAAACATTGTGCAAAAAACTTTGCTACGATTGGTTAAAATTAAAAACATTCAAATTTTTCCTTTACTGTCATGTTTATCTAAAAAAAAGCTTTGAAAGACAGAGGAAATAAATACCTATACTTCTGATAGCTCTAAACACAATCAATTCAAAGACAGAGGAAATAAATACCTATACTTCTGATAGCTCTAAACACAATCAATTCAAAGACAGAGGAAATAAATACCTATACTTCTGATAGCTCTAAAC
>MJUT01022803.1:103876-116755 GCA_002080005.1 Gigantidas platifrons
TCAGTGATGTGTATCATGATATCCAGTATCACATGACCTAACAATACATACACATGGTCAGTGATGTGTATCATGATATCCAGTATCACATGACCTAACAATACATACACACGGTCAGTGATGTGTATCATGATATCCAGTATCCAGTGTGCGAAATTCGCGGTGGACCGATAGCCCGAGGCTATGAAAAATAGTGTCGGTCTATCTTGGTATATTTTTATCTGGCCCTGTTGTCTATGATCAATTCCCGGTCTAAGATAAATCTAAAAGTGTCGGACCGTCGAGTTATTTGTACTAGTATTTGTTTGCTGACGGCGTGTGCTCGTTATTGACCTGTGTTGATTGATCTCCATTGCCGCCTACGTAATTTTTATTTGTTATGCTTGTACTGGTCCTTTAACTACGCGTCTCATTTTGAACCAGTTATAGAACTGGTTTTCTAAAATGTAATATGAATATACCGTAGACAGTTAAACTATAATGGGAACAGTTCAATAAGTAAACAAACACGTGTTTTGTTTTTCTGATGTTTGGCAAATTAAAATACGTGTCTGGAGCTATAGATGTAGAAACAGATATAGAGAGGGCAGAAGACAGGGAGAGTGAGAATAGAGCAGAAGACAGGGAGAGTGAGAATAGAGCAGAAGACAGGGAGAGTGAACAGAGAGAAAACAGGGAGAATCAAGAGATAGCAGAAGACAAGAAATGTGAAGTTACATGTAGAGCAGAAAACCATGAAAATAATATAGTGGTAGAAATTTATGACTTTGAATATGATTCTGATGACAGTAATATAATGAACAAGATGAATGTGAAAATGAGAGAGAAAGTTTTTTTTTATGCAGAGAAATAAACGGTTTCTTTTTTTCTTTTTTCCACATACAACAACTATCATTATCTGTACATGTATATTGATTACATGAAAAATGAAGTCAATTTTGCATGTTAACACTTTGATTTATGTACTTTATATAATTGGTGTGTAGAACAGCTAAAATTTAAGACTTGATTTGACTTGCAGTAAAAAAATGAATAAAATACGTTTTGATGGAAATATTTCAGTAAAAAAGTAGGCAATCTGTTGCTTCAAGATATGTTCCAGGAGATGCCTAAAATGCAGGATTTTGCACCATTTACCCCAGAGAATAAGCGGCCCCCAGACCCCCGGCCATAAAAGACACATCGCTTTGCGAGGTGTGCAAAGCCGCTTTGCGGATTTGGGCTATGACCTTCTAAATAGGTCTATGATACATATAAACCTTATAGACCTGTTGTCTATCATACATCATTTTTTTATTTCTTACACTGAGTATCACATGACCTAACAATACATACACACGGTGAGTGATGTGTATCATGATATCCAGTATCACATGACCTAACAATACATACACATGGTCAGTGATGTGTATCAAAAGTGAGACATATATGTATGAATTAGGTAATGAATAAGGAAAAGGTAAATCGAATTACATACATAATGCATATTTTGCAACCGGGTTTGTAACTAGATTAACATGAAGGGTGCCACAAGTGGAGCAGAACCTGCTTACCCTTCCAGGGCACAGAAGTTTATCCTTTGTTTTTATTGAGGTTTGTGCTGCTTGATCTTAATTTTGTATGTTTAGTATTTTGTAGATCGCTGTTTGAAATTTTGTCCTTTATGTTTTGGCCATTGTGTTGTCTGTCCTTCTTCCATTTACAGATTCTGATTACCTCCCTTTGTTATCTTCTAACTCTTCTTCTTACCAGCAGCAACAACAACAACAACAACAACAACAACAAATATTTTATTGTCAATCAAGACGCCCCAAAGGGCAGAAAAATCATCATTAATTTGTTACAATGATTAGCATGATTTAAGTAATTATCAAACATTGAAATAAAATTAAAATAAAATAAAACTAAAAATAAAATAACAATAAAGGTTTACAGCACCTGATATTTATATTTACTTTTCGTACCACTTCAATGACATGAAAAGGATAATAAAAAATCAATATTTTACCAATATATATCTCCTGTTTTATTATTTTTGTATAACGACTACTATCACAGTAATTTAATTAAAGGATACTGATATTTATTAAATATTTTACAGAAATATTTCTGCTGATTTATTTTTTTATTTGGTATAATGACTACAATCATAATAATTTAATTTCATATTTTTGTCAGTGGTCTTGGGTTTCCATTACAAAAATCACTCAAACATTTTATAATTTACAATATTTAAATCAGAAAAAAGAAATTTTACAAAGAGTTTATTGTAATTATTTATTATGTGTCCTCGTGCATTTTTGGATATTAATTCATCTTGTCAAGATTTGAAGCATTTCTATCCTAAATTGGAAAGAATAGATGGACTATAGTTAATAAAATATGCTTACATTAATTTTGCTTAATCATTTTATTTTATTTCACTATTACAATATTTGGTCATCTTGAGTTAAAGTATTAGCTGTCAATTACTGATAGGCCCTTCATTCCAATCATCCATTCCTCACCCAAAAACAAAACAAAAACAAAACAAACAAGACAAACCACACACACATACAAGTTTGTGTCTTTCCTCCAAGCCAATGAAAAGATTTTACTCAGTCTTTGTTCCAACATTCAACAGAAGCCATTGCTGTTGCTGGTGAAATTCCCAACCATCCATACTTAACTGTTCTTAAATATTTACTTACAAATAGTTTCTGTAGAGATCTCCTCATTAACCAACAATGTAAAAAAGTCGGAGCAAATAAGTTCATCAACAATGGAGGATAAAATACCTAAAATAAAACCATTAGATATGAAAATACGAGAACAACAACAACGGAGGATAAAATACCTAAAATAGAACCATTAGATATGAAAATACGAGAAACAAGTACTATGTTTAAAAAAAAAGATGCACGACGGATCACAAAAATTATATTCTTCTATGAACAGTATTTCACTGAAATAACCTTTTTATAAATATTGGTTTTATAGGATTTGATAAGACATGTAAAACCTTTCATCCTACTTAATGTGCAAGTATCGTGAAATTTAGTAACTGCGTCCATCTTGTTCCTAGGATGGGACTGCCAGACAAAATTTTCAAAGGGGATCGATCACCAACGAATTATTTTAGCAAAACTTGAATCCAATTGGCCCAGTAGTTTCAGAGGAAAACAAATAAGATTTCATCCCCCCTTTTCTATTTTTAGCAACAGTGGCCATGTTGGTTGGGTGTCTAGAGACACACTTTTCAAAGGGTGTCATTTAAGGACTATTTAAGCAGTTTAGTTCCAACTGGCCCAGTGGTTTCAGAGATGAAGATTTTTAAAACTTCACCCCCTTTTTTATTTTTACTAACATCGACCATGTTGGTTGAAGGTCGGGACTGCCGGACACAATTTTGGAAGGGGATCACCCACAGACCATTTCACCAAAGTTTGGTCTTAAGTGACCAAATGGCTTCAGAGAACATTTTTTAGTATTAGTGGACAGATGGACGAAGGACGCAAAGTGATGACAAAAGCTCACATCACCCTTTGGGTCAGGTGAGGTAAAAAAAAGGGGGGTGCATATTATTTCCTATCCGTGGTAAAATCTCAAAGAAGTCATGGCTTCAAAAAAAACTTAATATACAATAGATGATATTAACTTAATTGTAAATTTAATATCTCCAGTCGCTCACCTAAAGATTACATAATACATTGAAAATAAAACTTTATGACAAATGATACTTTGGTTATTTAAGAGAATATCCCTGAAGTTTAAAGTTTAATACAGATATACCATTAAAAGTAATCATATTATCAGTTATACTCAAACTCCCTTTGTCTGTGTGGGGCGTAGGACGAAGGGCGCAACCAATCAGCAAACTAATAAATAACTTGCTTATTACAAGTGCTTTGAATCCGACTTCCTTATTACAAAGTGCTTTAAATCCGATTGCTTATTACAAAGTGCTTTAATTCCGACTTGCTTATTACAAGTCAGTGATTTTCCTACTCATTTGTATCTGGGTCCTGGGTCCCTTATTATTGGGAAAATTAGTGCGTAAATTATGTGAATTGGGAAAAGATGGGAAGAACAATACATTTATTAGTTTGAAGGTCCAGTAATAGAATAGCAATCATACCGTACCAGGGTTAATGCGAACAGTAACAAATCTTGTGATGAGGAAGAATGACCACAAAACATTCCACAAAACTTACATAAATACCCTTGGTGTAACACATTGTCATATAGCCATGGGTATTTTTCTTCATTTTTCATTGAACTGAACACCCTTGCATCTTAGGTACCATGACCTCTGAAGCACAACTGTCCGAATCAGAGTGCATGACATTCAGATTGTGAATATCAATTGCAACATCACCACTATTTGCACTATTTACATGTTGTTGGATGTCATTTGAAGCTGTGTTAGGTAATACAGAATTTGAATTGGTTGGTTTTGGAGTGACTCTGGCAGTGGTAACAAGATGTTCAGCTTCTAGGCATGGTGTATCAGTAGTGGGAAGTGGGAATAGCTGTAACTATTGTATAAAAATTGTGCAAACATTGGGGCTTAGGGTGTACAAACAAAAACTCATTAACTTCAGGTAAATAAATCTTGATTAGAGAATGGAGAACTAATATATAAAAAAAATATCATTTTTATTCTAATAAAAAAAACATAAAGATACAAACATGAATAAGTGATATTTCTATCAATACATTTATATTTCAACATCCATAGAACTTATTATTTTTTAAACTACATTTTTTGTACATGAAATAATAAACAAGCATGTCTTAGAAAGTAAGCTTACGTTTTTTACTATTCATTTTGTAATGAAATTCTTATGATTCGTGTTTTTTTCAAAGGTACAAATATGTCTTAAATTATATTTTACTCCTTATGAAAAAAAAAATGTTTCATTACAACTTCTAATTTTTATTAATAACACTTACTTCACTCAAATAATATTTCCCCCTTTTCTGCAATATTTGACATAAAATACAGCTACATCACATGTAATAATTAATTAGATACTAATTCCAACTAAAAAAGCAGCAAATAAATTGCAACAACCATCTATTGGAATACCTGGAATAGATATATTTTTTAATGGGATTAGATAGAAGACATCACCAGTACTGCCGCAGTAGTGGGTGAGACTCAATCAAAGCACAAACAGCTTCATTCAACCTCATTTTTCTCCTGGGGGAAGTAAACACTTTTTTAATCCAAAGGAGTCAAGTTACATGTACTTGCTTCCATCATTACTGGTCAATTTCTTAACAAATTATTTAGAATTGTGCAGCATTGTGACATTTTTATCTTTAACTTAGAAAAAAACAATAACTCGCATATTCCGCTTCAACTGCTTTCCGTTTTTAATTCCCAAATGAACTGACAAAATATTAAGCAACGTAAATCATATGACATATTTACTTTTTTTTTTATTAAAATTTTAAATTCAATTCATTTAAATAAACATTTATTGCTTTCGTTTTTCATGAAGTTTTATCGCAGTCCGGTAATTAAATCAAGCGACCCAATATACTGTACTGGTTCCCGATATCTTTGTGCGTTGTATTTCGCCTGGTTAATCAAAACAAATAGTAACCAGGTCATAAGTGTGAAAATGTTCGACTTTTAATTTCATTTGAAAAAGCTTTTATTAACGATTTTTACGAATAATTTTATCACCAAAAATTTGGGAATTTTCCCCCATGAAATTGTGGAAAAAATCTTTTTACACATTTGGACTGGGGCCGATATTCGACCCAAAACCGCAGTCGGAAAATCACTGCAAGTACTTCGAGATCCGCTTTCCGAACTCTTACCAAATTTGTATTGTTCTCCAATCAAAAAGTTAGAAAATATTTTCATCTTTAAATTGTCAGGCAAAAGCGTCCATAGTTACAAATGTAGGCCAAAGCCAAAAAGCGGTCGTAAACGACTCCGTCGAAAAATGCCCAGTAGTGCTGATGATTTTTTAAGGGGGACTGTTGTTTTGGGGTGAGATTGTTGCTTAATGTCAATTACTTGAGCTATATTATAGTGAGAACAGCTGGTTACATTCAATGAAATGATGATATCATCTTTGTACTAAACCAACACATGTAATTGGATCTTTATAGTGCTAGATCACTGAAACAACAGTCTGTGGGTAGACATGTGTAACAGTGAATTCTTTCCACCAGTGTATTCTTTCCTTTTGGATAAAACACACTAGGGTAGAAATTCCATGACAGAAATACACTAGTGTATTTCTTCTGACGGAATAAACACACTCGTGCAAGGTAGAAATACATTAGGGTATTTACGTACCTGGATAGTCTACACACCTGAAAGAAAGTACGCTTACACATGTTGCTCCACTCAAGACACATTATTCTGATTCAGAGACAACCAGTCTTTACTCTTACTCCTTAAAGCTGCATGATTAGCGGAACAGCAACAAATATGAATTTTATAGTCTTTGGTTTGACCCAACCAAGGTTTGAACCCATGATCTACCATACTCGAGGCGAGCATGCTAACTATTACACAACCGATATGGTTATGTTGTTTTTGGTTTCAGCAGCCTGAGGTTAATATCTAGTACTACAACTTACTGTAACTATTAATGGTACTGTACACACTAGTTCTAGTATAAAACCATTATCAGTGACTTTGGTAAGACAGAGTCCCTGAAAACAAACCAAGTAAAAATACTAAGCACATACAACCAACTTGTATAAGTAGGTTACCTGTATTAAACAGTCACCTGTATTAAACAATCATCTCTATTAAACAGTCACCAATATTAAATAGTCACCTGTATTAAACAGTCACCTCTATTGAACAGTCACCTGCATTAAACAGTCACCTCTATTAAACAGTCACATGTATTAAAAGGTCATCTCTATTAAACAGTCACCTGTATTAAACAGTCACCTCTATTAAACAGTCACCTGTATTAAAGTCACCTCTATTAAACAGTCAAATGTATTAAAAGGTCATCTCTATTAAACAGTCACCTCTATTGAACAGTCACCTGCATTAAACAGTCACCTCTATTAAACAGTCACCTGTATTAAAAGGTCATCTCTATTAAACAGTCACCTGTATTAAACAGTCACCTGTATTAAACAGTCACATCTATTAAACAGTTACCTGTATTAAAGTCACCTGTATTAAACAGTCAAATGTATTAAAAGGTCATCTCTATTAAACAGTCACCTCTATTGAACAGTCACCTGCATTAAACAATCACCTATATTAAACAGTCACCTGTATTAAACAGTCACCTGTATTAAACAGTCATCTCTATTAAACAGTCACCTGTATTAAAAGGTCATATTTTTCTTGTCCTGTTATAGAAAATTTCTTATGAATTGCACCTCTTTTTAAGAGGTCACCTGTTTTCAAAGACCATATTTACTTCGTCTCAAAGGGTGACCTCTCAACACAGGTTTGACTGGAATGCAAATGTTGCAGCAATTATGAACATTAAACAGTTGTATTTGCATTGCTTATAATATACATGAAATTAGAACGGTTCAAGTTGACTCATAGTACATGTTGTTTTTCATGGATAACTTTTGAAGCTTAGTCATCTGTTTCTATGACTTTGACAAAAAAACATCTAACTGAATGTGAATGCAACCATTATATGTAAAAATGTCCACAAACCTGTCAACTGATAACATTTCTTAATGTAAAAAATACATGGAACTTCATCCATGAAACAATAAATGTGACATAATCTGTCAGATCACTTTCATGTTTTTGTAAAGATTTTGGTAATATTAATACATTAAAATTTCTTGTGATTTTCTAACGAGTAAGTGATTATTGCTTAATGTCAAATGAGCAATGTATCAGCCATATCATGGCGAGAAAAAGTAACATACAATGAAATGATGATGATGTCTGTTTTGTACTAGACGCCTAGTTGGATTTTTGGATACATTATCCTAATTGCGAGCCAACCAGTCTTTGAGCCAACCAGTCTCTTACTCCTTAATGCTGCATGCTTGTCGGAAAAACAACAAATACCAATTTCATAGTCTTTGCTTTGACACAACCAGGACTCAAGTCCCACGATTTACCACGCTTGAGGCGAGCAAGCTATCCATTACACCACAGATGTCAGGTTAACTAACAAATGGATAGTGCTATCAGATTTTCTAGTAATATGTTATTATCTTTTTCAAAGAATGGGTACAAAATATTGCAAATCAAATTTACGGCATATTTCAATCATTTTTGTATAGCAGTTTCCAGATAGAGTTGTAAATCCAACTACCATACGATCACGACTACCCCTAAAGTTTCAACAATATTCCAGTTACATCGTAGCAGTCAGTTTTATTTAGTGAAGGAAACCAGAGAAAACCCCAGACCTGCCGCAAGTCACTGACAAATTTTATCACATAATGTTGTATCGAGTACACTTCGCCGTGAGCGGGATTCAAACTCACAACCTTAGTGGTGATAGGCACTGATTGCATATATAGTTGTAAATCTAACTACCATACAATCAAGACCTCAACAGCTGAAGAAAGTTTGTAAGGTGTAATATCGTACTACAGATGTAATAAGCAAACACACCACATTTATATATTGGAGAACTAACAATTTGCTTCATCTGAGACAAATAGACGGTAGTGATGATGCTTAATGCTACGTTCAACAATATTTCAGTTATATCGTGACGGTCAGTTATATCGTGGAGGAAACCGCAGAGACAAATTGACAAATTGTATATTGATCACAGGATTTTCAATATTGTATATAATTTTGCTTGTTGTTTTTTTTAACTCACCTTTGAGCTTACATACAATTCTAAACAAGCTTTAACTAGAACAACAATAGAACATAATACTTGTAAAATCCACAGAGGAAATGGTCGTCTAATCCATATAATGACATGCCTGTAAAAATAAAAATAATACTTGTAAAATCCATAAATTAAACGGTCTTCTAATCCATATAATAACATGCCTGTAAAAATAATAATAATACTTGTAAAATCCATAGAATAAACGGTCTTCTAATCCATATAATGACATGCCTGTAAAAATAATAATAATACTTGTAAAATCCACAGAGGAAATGGTCGTCTAATCCATATAATGACATGCCTGTTAAAATAAAAATAATACTTGTAAAATCCATAGATTAAACGGTCTTCTAATCCATATAATAACATGCCTGTAAAAATAATAATAATACTTGTAAAATCCACAGAATAAATGGTCTTCTGATCCATATAATGACATGCCTGTAAAAATAATAATAATACTTGTAAAATCCACAGAATAAAATGGTCGTCTAATCCAGATAATAAAATGCCTTTAAAAATAAAAATAACATGGGTGGCTTATGGTGTTTAATGCCACTTTCAACAATATTTCAGTTATATCGTGGCAGTCAGTTTTATTGGTGGAGGTAACAACCGGAGTTAACCCAGAGAAAATCACTGACCTGCTGCAAGTCACTGACAAACTTTATCACATAATGTTGTACACCTCGCCCTGAGCGAGATTCAAACCCTCAACATCAGTGGTGATAGGTACCGATTGCATTTATTAATATGAAAAATATGACAAGACCGCATCATGTAAACCTTGCAATTGTATGTTTATCCTGCACTGGTTCTATTTGAGCAGTCAAATTGCATCGACTGATAAATTTAAGTCATATACGGCCACAGACCAAGATATAGCTTTTCTGGTAACTAATTCATGATGAGCGACGGTAAAAAAACAGTAACAGTATAAGTGCAGGCTCAAAAGAGGACACCATCAAAAAACGATTAGAACGACGCTTGTTTCTGTTCTTTTTAGATAATTTGGCAGTTGTTTTGGGATTTTCACATTGCAGGCTTAACACGATATACGTACATTGTCCGAAAATATATAATTTATCTGTACTCGCTGTGAAACGGGACAGAAAATCTGGCCAAATGCTTGGTTTTCTACCTATTTCTAGAGCTCGTCCAAATAAATTGTATATTTGCTGAACATGTATGTATATTGTCTATATAGATATTAAGTCATTTTTTAAAAAACATTGGTTTGATTTTAATTCCACAGAAAAAAACTGAAGGTAAGGCCACTCCAAATTGATTACTTGCTCTTTGGATTTTTTCATTACAAAAATGGAGCGGGTGAGCGAAATTTTGTTAATTATTTTTTTTTCTGAAAATTGAATTTTTGGAGGTGCTAAAATCTTGAACAAGCGAGCGACACTTTTTTTTTTTTTTTTAATCATTTTCCCCTTTATTTTTGTGTTTTTAAATGAGAATTCAAGATAATTTTATAAGTGGGCGACTTTTTTTTATTTTAAATTGTTTAGAAATCATGAAACATGAAGAGGGAATGTTGAAGAAATGGTGAGGAAACATTTTTTGTCGAAATTTTCAATCTGAATTTTAAGGTGCGAGCGGGTCCGAAGAACAAGTATTTAATTTGGAGTGGCCTAAACAACTTTTTTTAAACTTCCATTTTATCTTCAAAAAATATTATTTTGAATTCCTGATAAAATATCTTGTGTGTGGGATATTTTGGTGGATGAGTCAGGCAAAATATAAATATGCAAACAAACAAACAAAAAATTCTTTGAAATTCCTGATATATGTGTAGTCAAACCTGCCCATGCTGTCAGTGCTTTTAAGTGTAAAGCAAAATTATGTCCTGTGAAATTATGTCCTCCAGGACAATATTTCATGATTATATTGTCATGGAATTTTGTCTTATCTATGATATTTTTTTCTTTATCTGGACAGTATAATAATGTCATGTTATCATGGCCATAGCGCAATGGAGGCAAATGAGGCAAATGCCTCACTTTTGAAACGGCAAGTATAACCTTTGAAAAAAAAAAAAAAAATTCTCTCCAAAATTTGTCTAATTTCACCCATAAATCCATTGCTAATATCACGGATTATAAATTCATTGGACGTAATATTCGATTAACAGTTGTTAGACAGTGACAGTGTTATTTGGCAGCTGTATGTCATCAATTCAGATGAAAAACAATGAGAATATCCGAAAATGCTCCCGCGAAAAAACATTGCAGAAGACGTTTGAAAGTCATGTCACTTCACAATTGGTTGAAGACAGGGTCTTTAAAACGTAAATTAGATGAAGGTAACTTTCAAAACATCAGTGTGGATTTGCATATTCCATGTTATGAATGAAATAACCCATTTACCAGATTCCCAGAAAAAATATGTCTAGAAAATCCAACTAACAGGCAATATCTAGAATAACGCTCAAACAGGTCTGAGGAGGTACAATATGCAGTAAACAGTTATATTTCTGACTTTTAAAAGGCATTTTCAATTTACAATTTAGTTTAAAAATTACAAAAAGGCTTCAGCTTCCAGAAGATTCGGCCCCGGACCCCCTTTACCCTCTGCCCCCAAACCCCCGCTAGGGGGAATATCCCTCAGACCCCCCTTTGCCTCATTTTATTCAGACCCGGCCTATGGCCGTGGCTATGGACAATATATCATAGTGAAACTGTGTCCTAACAAAGGGAGATAATTCTAATTCAAAACTTGGACATTATTTCATGACTGATTGTTATGAAATTTTGTACAATAAAGGGAAATAATGAAATAGTCTGCATGAAAATTAAAAAAATTTCGCCAATCTATTATTTATGAATATTGCTATTAAATTTTCTGTTTTTGTATCAATTTATGTATTTCTGGAATATATATGTATTTGTCTTGGATTGAGCAATTTGACAATGGTTGTTAATATATTTCAAATTGAATCAGATATAGTGTAATAAATATCATTTCTTTGACAAAGAAATCTCTTATATTTTGAAATAAAGTATAGTTTAAATATGTGAAGCATAAAAATATCATTCGTCCTGCAATGACAGCATTTACCGACCAATATAGCCTGCCCAATATTTTTTTTGATATTGGTCAGTTATAAATAGAATAAAATTTTATATTTGGCAAACTCATCGGGGCACATTGGGGATATTGTTTTCAAATACATGTATATACACAAAATTATTTCAAATACTTTTATCATCGTCCAGTAAACGTTTATTTACGATTTAAAATTGCAGGATAAATACAATACATGTGCACTGTCGAAGCATATAGATAAATATGTGTATTCGGCGCGAAAAGTGGGAAAAGGCTCGGCAAAGCCTCGCCTTTAACACCGTTTCTAAGCCTCGTACACCTATTACCTGTATGCTTCGACAGTGCACAAGTATTGTATATATATCAAGTTGATGTCGGACATTATTTCACAGTTAAATAATGTCCCGTAAGAATGGACAATATCTAATGATGGAGGACACAATTTCATTATGAAATAATGTCCAGGACACTATTTCATTATGAAATAATGTCCATGGACAGTATTTCATATGATATTTTGTCTGGAGGACATTATTTCATGGAGGACACTATTTTATGTTACATAAGCAGCTACCTGTACAAAATGGTGAGCTTTTTCTTGTTCTGTTATAGAAAATTTCATATGAATTAAACCTCTTTTGAGACATCACCTGTCATAAGAGACCACTTTTTCTTTTTTCTCATAGGTGACCTTTCAATACAGCTTTGACTGTATGTCAATGTATATTTGTTCCTAAGAATATTTGTTCCAGATGGAAAAAATATTCTGGTAATATTTTTTCTTCAGAACTTTTTACATGAAATACTTTTTCCATAACCATTACAATTATTCCACTTGTAAGGAGAACTAATACTTGATGAATATAACTTTCATTCTTGAAAATTAAGTGATTTGTTTCACTTCATTGATTTCTGTCTACATCAAACAAGTGTTTTACCTGGTGATAATTAAAATCTATAAATTCTATAAAATTAAAATAAATATTATATAACAGTTATACCGATCAGAATAAATATTATATAA
>MJUT01022803.1:120932-143633 GCA_002080005.1 Gigantidas platifrons
CTCGCACCCATGATCTACCGTACTTGAGGCGAGCATGACTTGACAAGGGCTCGCACCCATGATCTACCGCACTTGAGGCGAGCACGCTAACCATTACACCACTAGGTGAGTCAGGATCAACCTTGTCATTTATGTCCATTATAAAATTATGGGGAAAAAAATTATTTCTTGAACCTTAAAGTAGCAGCAATTGAAAATAATACATATAAATAGTATTTAATCAAACCTGTATTTTTGACATTAAGAAAATCTTACCATGCGTAGCTACTTGGATCATCCAATTCCACGCGGATAACATACAGAAAACATAAGATGAATTTTATAACAAGGTCAAAGATTCGACTTCCTAATCCTAAAATAGAACAGAAAAAATGATATAGTTAATGTAATTTTATAATCAAAGCATCAACACTAAGGCCGTCACATTTATCGCAGTTGCCAGAAGGTAAGTAAGAAAGGATATGGATGTAGTTGAGCGGTCCTCTTTACTTCCGTCACTCTGATGTCAATATATGTATAAAATGTTATTCTCAGAGGCTGGGGTATAAACAAGTAAACAAACTTGCACTCATGTGTGCCCATAAATATAACATATACACATGTACATGTATAAAATTCACATAATTATATACCATATTCAGAATAAACTGGTCGAACCTGCTAAAGTGGGTCACGGGTCACTGTGAGTAGCATGTGTAGTCACGTGACTTGTCTCATTGATAATTGGGCGGCTGTATCGAGAAACAGATACGCTGTTGAAAAAACTGTTGATACTCATAAAATATTGATAAATGCAATAAAATTTTATGTTTGTCTTCAAGAAATATGATAGACAAAACCATGTGTGAAGTTTTATGAAGAAATATCTCCGATTTCTAGGTAAATTTACGAGTTGAAGTGGGGAAACACACACAGGTAATTTTAGCTATGTATTTTTATCTTGGACAAGAATAATGAGCGTCCTGATTGGATGACCGATTTAAAACACACTGACTCCGCATGGTTTAGCAAGGTTACTCAGGTCAATAGTTTATAAATATATAATCTTGACATCTACAGGTTTCCATCCATGTAAGTATTTTTGCTCTATGGCATGGAAAAGCATACTACTGAGTGAATAAAAGGTTAAAATGTTATTATTTTTTAAATACAAAAAAAAAATATTAGAACTGTTGTGTTGTCCGGAAAAAAATTTCTGAACGAAAAAAAAAACATAAACCCCCGCAAGTTAAATGGTCGGTCCCTAAATGTTATGTTTCGACAGTTTAAAGAGAAAAATAAAAAAAATTTGCAACTAAAGCTTAAATCAGCATTAAAAATTGAACAAATATTAGTGGTTTTGTAAATGAGATTTATTTTAAATAGAAAATCTGAATTTATTATTTATTAATTTATTATTAATGATATAATTTTATATCCTTTGGGAGGGGGAGGGGGGCTATGATGAAAATTTGAAATAAAAACACAGGACTGGACTTTAGGCAAAAATAATAATCCAGGATTAGTTTTTTTATTTAAAAAAATCCAGGACCTCTGTGCCCATGAATTTTTTTTTTTTAAAGTTAATAATATGAAATATTGACATCCACACATGCCTTTTGGACAGCACATTTCTGTGTCCACACTTGCCCTCAGGCAACACTTGTTGGATATAACAGAAAACATCTGTACATATTAAGAACAAAATGCATGTTATTTCTGTTGAACTTTGCATGAAAAACTGACTGACTACATCAAAGGGAAATAACTCCTATATAAATGTATAATTTCTGAATCAAATTAGAAATGTTCAAATTCATACAAAATAAATAGGCAAGTACTCAAATCTTTTAAACCACTTACTAGAAGTTGGATTCCTGAGAAAAAGTCTCTTTAGTCTATCTCTAAATGAAAGCTCATTGGTAAAATACTTCACTGGTGCTGATCTATAAAATAATAATATTAATGAATTAATTCTGAAGAATTTACTTGACAAAAATCCAATACTGTAAATTTGATCTGTTCAATTAAAATTACCTCGGTTTTCTTTCAAAAACATACATAAAATTCATATATTTGTAAGAAAAGATATGGATGTAAATAAATATGAGACTATCTAGCATTACACTTAGACACAAATGAAAGTAAATGATGTCCACTTGTACTAGATCAACATGCTTTGTAGAATTTATAATGCTAGCTTGACACTGAAACAACTGTCCGCGGTTAGACATGTCGCCCCACTCTGACACATTATCCCAATTCCAAGCCAACCAGTCTATTCCTTTTCTCCTTAATGCTGTGTGATTAGCATAGAAGCAATAAATACTAATTCTATAGCCATTGATTTGCCCCGGCTCAGGCTCGACCCTCACGATCAACCGCACTCGAGACGAGCACGCTAACCATTACACCACCTAATTTTTTATTCAGTCCAAAAATTGATTTTCAAACTGTTGTAAGGAATTATCAAACCTCTTCAATATACAAAAATGAATATTCTTTTTCAATGTACCAATGTACAAACATGTATATTGTTTTCACCAAATATTCCCTACCCCCCATAGTTGCCAACCTTCAGAGATGGTGTGGAGGGGGGGTCAGTCATGACCCAACATTTAGCATTCAAATGTTGGGTCATACTGCGTAACGACACTTTGGAGCCGAAATTAAATATATATGGACTACTGCAAGCTAAGGTTGCACTTTTAGTGGCCACTTAGGGTGAAAAATGAAACACCTTTAATCATTCCAAATCTTAATTGTTTTTGAACACAAACATCATACCTACAAGATTCCAACTGATCAGGGATAGTTTCCATCATTTTAATTGAAAAAATATATTTAAAGATAATGCTGTCAAAAAATCTGTAGGTATGGGACAATCACTTATGATTATTATTTTTTTTTTCCTCTAAAGACTTTATCAATTGTTTTATCATATTTTCAAATCAGAACTAGCTTGCTTTCAACACTATAGAACAACCAGGGCTTTCTGGTAAGATATCTTTTTATAATTTTCCCATTTTCAAGCTGCCTCAAAATAATTGAAAAAATTGTTGATTTTTTCTCTTTAAAAATCACAAAAGCTAAACTATTCTTCATTTAACATAGTGATTATGAAATTTTACTATTCTTTTAACCAATGAAAAAAATTATTAAGATATCTGATACATAAAATTCACAATAGACTATTTTTAAAATGTTTGATTTTCCATATTCTTGTCCCATACGTAAGATTTAATTGACCATGTTTAGTAAAATGAAATGAAACAATCACATTCTATATTAAAATCTTCCAATTGTTTCAAAGAAATAAGGTGATGAAAATTGGAAACTAAACCTTTTACATAAATTTGATATAAAAACGATGAGAAAGAATCACCAAAGACATCATTTTTTGCCTTAAAAGAAACAACACATATATTTTAACTCCTGTTTCTTGCAAAAAATAAACACATTTTTGACTGAATAAGCTAATTACATTATGAAGTCTGCATTTTGTATAGTCAGTGTTCAGAATTAAAATTGTAGCTTTTGACTCATTTTTACAAGTATAAAATAATACTTTTTACAATTTTGTTCCATACGTAAGATTTTATAGCCCATATACAGAAGTAAAATTCAATAATTCAGAAACATCCTATTTAAATTTTCCAAGTGTTTCAGAGTAGTCAGGTGGTAGAAATAGTTTATTAGACCCTTTAAGTTAATTTTATATGAAACAATCAGCATCGGATCACCAGACAACTATTCTTTTTCCAAAAAATAAGCAAATACAAATGCCAATTCTTGTTTCTTGCAAAGAATTAACAAATTTTAGACTGACTAAGCTGATTTAACTAAGTAGTCAACACATTGTATAGTATTCATAATTAAAATTGTAGCATTTGACACATTGTTACAAGAAAAACTTGATATTTTTTGTCACATATAGGACTATATAGTGTAATCCCAACATCTTACGTATGGGACAAAAGTTTGCAATATTTATTTTGTTGTGGATTTCACTTATATTTAATTTAGAAAGTAATGCAATGTATTCTTATTTATTAGTTTTCTACTTTTTTACAAATGTGACTGTTTATTTAGCTTATTCTTGACAAAATGGAAATATTTTGTTAAGTTTGGGAAGAAAGAGCAAACACTCTTACATCTCTATCAACAACTTTTTGGATGGATATAAGGCATTAAACCTATGTTTATGTAGTCATCAGTGTATTAGAGATGTAATGATGCAAAGAATGCAAGTCAGTAAAGGAATTTAAGAGAAAATTTTCTACCTTACGTATGGGACAAAAAAAAGGGTTACATATGGGACGTTTCAGATTGACTTTGATGTCTTGTCTTGTCTACATTAATTGGTGATAGTCAAAACCAAAGTTATTTATACTTAGGTACCTTGATACCATTCAAGTAAAAAGTAAGATCTTATATTTCAAGTATGTACTTTTCATGGAAATATGGCTTACGTATGGGACAGCATGGGTTTCGGAAAATGTCTTTTCAAACTTTGAAGACTTGAATTAAAAAAATGATCAGAATTCTCTCCAATCCTTTTAGTCATAATTCTTCCTCACACTCTCAACAAAAGTTTAACTGTATATAATGTAGATAAATAAGAAGATGACTCCATATAATTCCTTGTTAATCTTGTCAATGACTATTTTGTTAAAAACGATTACATACCATCATATTTCGGTTAACATCTTCTCTGATAATGATATTATATTGAAGTGCTACATGTTATATACCAACAGAAACTAGAGAAAATTCTCTATAAACTGAAGCTGACTTTAACTTTGTTATTCCTGAGAGAAAAATGTATTACACCTTTAAAAATGGGGAAAATATGAAGTGGCCGCTCGTAACAAGCATTTTTTGGCAAATTTTGGGTATTTTTTTTAATTTAATGCTTTATTTATTTATAGAGGATTACAAACAGCCGAAGGCTACAAAGTTGGTCTCTTCAACATACATATGATACAAAACATTATATACAAGACAAGACAAACAATACAACAGTCTATCTCACACTCAATCACTCATAATAGTTAATACAAATTATATTTTCAATAGCAATTTAAAATATTTGCAAAGCATACAATTTATAGAAATCTATTGCTATTTTCAATGAATTCATATACAAACTGAAATATAACTATGTTATCATCCATAGATAAATCATCACTTCCTTGAAGAAAAAGCTCAACTAAATANGTGTTTAATTCATTTTTGAAACTATTTAAATTCACATTTGGACAGAGCAATGATTTAATCTTGTGAAAAAGTGTTTTTCTCAATTCATCATGTTTATCACAGTAAAGAAAAAAGTGCTGAGAAGTTTCAGGCTTACTGAGGCTACACCTATTACATAATCGTGATGGTATAAGATTATAACTGTAAAGATGGTCATTTAAGCCACTCAGACCAAGTCTTAGACGTGTGTGATTAATTTTTCCTAGACCGAAGCCTTTAGAGTATATCTTTTTTGTGTTAAATTCATTTAAATGATGATAAACCAACTCCTTAAAATTATTCAGAGAATTTGAGTCCTTAATAAACGATGGGAGAAAATTTCAGTCTCTAATTGTAGCTGGAATTAGGAGGTTTGATATTTAACTGTACGTGTAATTTTGGGTATGTACATGTATGAGCCTGTATTTCCATAACCGTTCATAATAGACCATTGAAAGTTATCTATTGTTTAGACCCTATTGTTTAAACATATCATTCATCTATTTTATATTGCAACATATCATTTGCTGATCAATTACACAATATCCTTTAAAAAGTGCAACCTTAGCTTGCAGTAGTCCATATATATACATGTATATATATCTTCATGTCAGGGCGTATTCATGTTTATTCACAAATATGTAAAAAAAAGTTATATATAAAGACACATTTTATTTCATACAGTTTTAAGTTTAGAACACATCTCATATATACACTAGTCAACTTTCACTGCTTTAAGCTCAATTTATAAGCACAACAAGCTGATTTGGCATTTTTTAATGTTTCTTCTGAGGGTCATTTCGTAGTGTCAGGTGTTCTGGCGGGTGAAAGATGGGATGGAGGGTTATTTTAATGACCCGCGGCGGGTGATGTGGTCGCTTGGCAGGTTTGACCCACCGATGGCGGGTGAGTTGGCAACTCTGCTACCCCCACCCCCTCACAAAGCACTAATATATGTTATTCCTTCCCTAAATCACTTAATATAGCACTCTTCTGTCCAATAACAGCAAGCAAATGCATTTCATCAGATCTATTCCTTTCACTTAAATTAATACAATGCATTCATATGACAGAGCCCCCCCCCCCCCGAATTTGCTAAATATATGAACAATTAAATGTACAAAATCCAACTTTTTGTAATCCCTTGGGCAACAGATTTAACATATATTTTATCCTGTCTGGGAACAGATTAATATAAGACTTTGGTCTTGTTTCCGAATCCTATTAACTTGTTCTCCCCATGATATAACTGAAAAATTGCTGAGTTGAAACCTGAGTACCTGTAGAAAACCACAGAACTGTCGCATGTCACTGACAAACTTATCACATAATATCAAGGCAAAATCCCTTCAGCCATGTTGACTCCAACACAACATTAGGTGGCTTATCATACCATATATACAGTCAAAGTTGCCTGTGTGGTCACCTCTATTAAAAAGTCACCTGTATTTAAAGTTCACCTGTTCTTGTCCAGTCATAATAAACTTCATAAGAATTGAACCTCTTTTAAGAGGTCACCTGTCTTATAAGACCACCTTTTCTTTGACCCAAAGATGACCTCTTAATACAGGTTTAACAATACAGTACATATTTTGGTAGATCAGTCCTGTTGTACAACACACCAATCAATATGTTTATAGACAACAGGCTGTCAAGCAACTTTTGATGAAAAAAATATAGGAAACTTGAAAAAAATATAGGAATTTCTGTTTTCAAATATAGGAGAGATATATCATCTGAAGAGGCAATTATACACATACATGTTACATGAAAACATTATTTACTGACATTTTAATGAATGAATATCTTATTATTACTGTAACAGACAATCATTTTTTAATTTTAACCTAAAAGTTGGCCTCCATTTTAATTAGAAAGACCAGTGTACAAATGATGACACGATAATTTTTTCCATCAAACATATGATTTTTTAACAATAAAAATTAAGATCGATTATTATAATTGAATAGATAAAAAAAGACACTGTAAGATACCAACCATTTAATTGTTTTTGCCTAATGTAAGATTGAAAAAATGCTATTCTACAAAAATTTTCTGCTTATGCAATTAGACTTGGTAAATCCTTTCAATAAAAGTTATGTATAAAACTTTGGTTTTAATAACTTACACCTTTCAAGGGCTTCAAGGTGAGAGCAGTAAAAGCAATTGCTCTGATTATGCCTTCATTTTTAGTTTAAGATGAAAAAGAACATCTTATGTATAATTACTACAGATCTATTTCACTATGGTGACATGATACAGATTTGGTTGTTTGTGAATAACTTTGAAAATTGAAAACATCAAAAGCACTAAAGATACATGTATACACATCCTTTCCTTTGAAATATACATTAAATTTACACTTTGTTGTTTTTCATATTCCCCATTACTGATACAAACAACCAATATCAAGAACTTAATCCACAGCTTTCAGCGTTTTCATTATCCATTCTTTTTTTTTTCTTTTTTGTACTGGAATATAGGAAAATACAGGAATCTTAGCCCTAATACAGGAAAATATAGGAAGTGGTGAAAAAAAAGGAAAACAAGATGTTGCACGCTACGTCGTGCTAAGAATACCCACATTCGTTCATTTGTAAGTCACACGGTAAACAGGAAGTAGATGTGCAGTAAACCTGGAAAGGGGAGACATGGTACAAGTCATCATGCTAAAGCCGTATATCAAATATAAAATCATTTCTTCCAGTAGAAGCTGAGATAACTGTTACGAAAGTTTTCATTACGGCAAACATGAAAAATTCTAAGTCGCACTGTAAACAGGAAGTAGATGTGCGGTAAACCTGGAAAGGGGAGACACGGTACAAGTCACCATGCCAAAGCCATATATCAAATATAAAATCATTTGTTCTAGTAGAAGCTGAGATATCTGTTACGAAAGTGTGAACGAACAGACGGACGGATGGACGGAAAGATGGATGGACGGACGGACGGACAAGGTGATTGCAATATAGCCCCCTCTCTACGAGTGGGGGTATAATATAGGAAAAAATAGGACACTTGACAGCCTGAGATAGTCTATAGGCATGGTTCATACTTTTATTAGGTCACCTGTCTTTTAAGGCCACTTTTTCTGTCTCAAGGACAGGTTTGACTGTATGATTTGACAAGTTTTTTACTAGGTGATCAAAGTTAAATTGACTTATCACTCTGAATGCTTCAATGACTGTATGATTTGACAAGTTTTTTACTAGGTGATCAAAGTTAAATTGACTTATCGCTCTGAATGCTTCAATGACTGTATGATTTGACAAGTTTTTTACTAGGTGATCAAAGTTAAATTGACTTATCACTCTGAATGCTTCAATGACTGTATGATTTGACAAGTTTTTTACTAGGTGATCAAAGTTAAATTGACTTATCGCTCTGAATGCTTCAATGATTGAATGATTTTATGACTGATCACTCTAAATGCTTGCACATTGAAAAAAAAATGGTATTATGTTATTTATTTACTTTGATTTTGTACACAAATTTGATACATGATGGCTAAGTGGTTGACCTGTATAATTTATGATTAATTTTTAATGAGTTAAGAAATAAGCCATTAAAAAGGTTTTCATATTTAAGACAAAAATACATTTTTTGTAGATACAATTTGCACTAATATATATTTTTTATTTAGCGGAAGTAGTGCATTGTATATTTTAAACCCATTTAAACCAAATGTTATTACACAAAAATTAAAGAATTTGAAGGTGATCATGCAGAAATGTTAATACACTTTTGAACTTTTCATAAAGTGATTTATACATATCATATTTTAATCGATAAGGTAAACTTTATCATTATTAAATCAATGCACCACTCGTTGGTATTATAACAATACAGTGAACGTTTCACCGATTATTGTACTAATACCTAAAAAAATATTTAATACTGGCAAATTTAAGTGTAAAAATGGAATGACTCGACCAATATATGATAAGTTTTAAACATATATTTTACTAATTTTCATATTTACTGTTTAACTTTAGTATAATTATGTAGCTTTCAATAAATATGTGACCCATATGTTAATAACAACGAAATATATTTAAGATATTTACAATCGATTAAGTAATTTTTATTTATACATCTTAAACATATTACTTCCTAAATATTTTTTTTTTTTTGGAAATGAACTATAAATTATTCAAAATCTATGGAGAATTTTAAAAATAAACATAAACATTAGCATACAATTACCTATCAAAATTTCCATTTCTATTCCAGAATGTCATTCTGTATATATTGATTGTGGACAGGTAAACACAATATTCGGCATTATCTTATACCATGACCTTTACTGTATGTAAACAATTACAATCTCTCACCTACTCTGGTTAATGGTATGATAAAAAAAAAATTTTTTTTTTTTTTTTTTTTCTCCCTTCATTTTACATATTCATTCATAAATATATTATAGGATAAAATTAAAACTACACATTTTAAGAAGGGATTTTAAATTAGATTTCTATTACCATATGCAACTTAATACAGTAGAAACAACATATTTAACTTCATTTTGTGATTCCCGTTAAAACATTGTTGACACCTCATTTAAAACAGTCACCTGTCTTAATCATCCCTCATTCTACATAATATTACAGAACATAGTCACCTATAGCAGTCATTTATTCAACAATAGCAGTCACATATTTAACAATAGCAGTCACTTATTTAACAATAGCAGTCACTTATTTGACAATAGCAGTCACTTATTTGACTATAGCAATCACTTATTTGACAATAGCAGTCACTTATTTGGTTATAGCAATCATTAATATACCAATAGCAGTCATTATCTAACTATAGCAGTCACTTATTTAACAATAGCAGTCACTTATTTGACTATAGCAGTCATTTATCTAACAATAGCAGTCACTTATTTAACAATAGCAGTCACTTATTTGACTATATAGCAGTCATTTATCTAACAATAGCAGTCACTTATTTAACTATAGCAGTCATTTATTTGGTTATAGCAGTCATTAATATAACTATAGCAGTCATTTATCTAACTATAGCAGTCATTTATTTAACAATAGCAGTCATTTATCTAACAATAGCAGTCATTAATATAACTATAGCAGTCACTTATTTAACTATAGCAGTCACTTATTAGACTATAGTAGTCACTTATTTGACTATAGCAGTCACTTATTTAACTATAACAGTCACATATTTAACTATAGAAGTCACTTATTCAACTATAGCAGTCACTTATTTGACTATAACAGTAACTTATTTGACTATAGCAGTCACATATTTAACAACAACAGTCACATATTTAACTATAGAAGTCACTTATTCAACTATAGCAGTCACTAATTTGACTATAACAGTAACTTATTTGACTATAGCAGTCACTTGACTATAACAGTCACTTATTTGACTATAGCAGTCACTTATTTAATCATAGCAGTTACATATTTAACAGCAGCAGTCATTTGACTATAGCAGTCACTTATTTAACTATAGCAGTCACTTATTTGACTATAGCAGTCGCTTATTTAACTATATCAGTCATTTGACAATAGCAGTCACTATCTAACTATCGCAGTCACTTATTTAACTATAGCAGTCACTAATTTAACTATAGCAGTAACTTATTTAACTATAGCAGTCATTTGACTATAACAGTTCCTTATTTGACTATAGCAGTCACTTATTTAACTATAGCAGTCACTTATTTGACTATATCAGTCACTTATTTGATTATAGCAGTCACTTATTTGACTATAGCAGTCACTTATTTAACAATAGCAGTCACTTATTTAACTATAGCAGTCATTTGACTATAACAGTCCCTTATTTGACTATAGCAGTCACTTATTTAACTATAGCAGTCACTTATTTGACTATTGCAGTCACTTATTTAACAATAGCAGTCACTTATTTAACAATAGCAGTCACTTATTTAACTATAGCAGTCATTTGACTATAACAGTCCCTTATTTGACTATAGCAGTAACTTATTTAACTATAGCAGTCACTTATTTGACTATAGCAGTCACTCGAATATAGCAATCACTTATTTAACTATAGCAGTCACTTATTTAACTATAGCAGTCACTTATTTAACTATAACAGTCACTTATTTGACTATAGCAGTCACTCGAATATAGCAGTCACTTATTTGACTATAGCAGTCACTTATTTAACTATAGCAGTCACTTATTTGACTATAGCAGTCACTTATTTGACTATAGCAGTCACTAATTTAACTATAGCAGTCCCTTATTTAACTATAGCAATCACTTATTTAACTATAGCAGTCACTTATTTGACTATAGCAATCACTTATTTAACTATAGCAGTCACTTATTTAACTATAGTAGTCACTTATTTAACTATAACAGTCACTTATTTGACTATAGCAATCACTTATTAAACTATAGCAGTCACTTTTTTACTATAGCAGTCACTTAAGTGACTGCTATAGTTAAATAAGTGACTGCTATAATTAAATAAATGACTTATTTGACCATGACAGTAACATATGTATATATAGGTGTTGTTTTACACCTATCTATATGCAATCACTGAAACTGTCCTCTTTTCTACTAGAGTTCTGAGTTTGTTTACTGTTTGTGTCGAGGCCTATACTAGATACCAGTTTCAGTGACATGGGCACAGTGGTTTTCTTACAGTACTCTCATTCCTACCATTAATAAAACTGACCACAATATAGAAGCATTGTTGATTGAGTAAGTGATTGTTGCTTAATGCCAAATGAAAAGATGCATATTCAATGATATGAATATGATGTCTGTTTTGTACTATACCAGCACCTTATTTTGATTAAGCTCACTAAAACAACAGTGTGCTGGTAAGACATATGTTGCTCCAATCAGAGACATGTTTTTTTTATATGCATGGATAGTCGCAGGGCCATCTTAACAACATTCTAGGTCCCCGGGCAAAGCAGTGCACTGGGGCCCATAGCTACACAACCACTCACAGGAATAAAACTGTAAATGTCGATAAAATTAAACATTCATTTGTGGTATTGATACAAAAGTGTTTAAACATTTAAAAACATGTCTACACAACACACATAAATTAGCATGGGCCCCTATGCCAATGGGATCCCCAGGCAAAGTCTGCCCATCGTGCCCATGCATTAAGACGGCACTGGATAGTCGACAAGGGCAAGGCCCTGTGACCACAGATACTTGTTTCATATGGTAAACAAGTATATATATGAAACAAGTGCATGTGTCTGCGACATATAGTATTATAAACTGTTTGTTAAAACATGTACAGCTCAGTGTGTTCATTGAGGATTTTAATAAACATAATCTTAAATCCAAAAATAACCCGGGTCTGATCAAGTTTACCGTTGGCGTTATTATCTTGTGCAAAAAAAAAGTATTACATAGTCCAAGCATGTACGTAAAACGTTCCAAATATTGACCTTCATCCACAGGGACTTGCTCCCGGTGAATAAAAAGATCGACTATCCACATATATACACTAGACAAGGGAGATACAAATGTCGTCGGTAGCCACGCTTCAACTCATTTTATTTCCATTAATACCTTTCATCTCACCGCTAGTCCTCCTTAATTCGTTTAACAAGATGTTTATCTAAGAATTACAACAGCAGTTACCTTGATTAATTCCTACTCGACTTCAAAAAATAGCTTTATTCACTCCAAATCATCCTTTTCAACATCCGATGATTACAAAAACGAAACTGACGACCTTTAACTTACGTTCGGGCTTACTCGGGGTTTTTCTTTCATGCACGATAACTCCAGTTCATTCACATTCAAAATCCCGCTTTTAATATATTAAAAGTTTCGCCAACAAATTCCCGCGGTTTTGCAACTGGAGTTATCGTGCATGAAAGAAAAACCCCGAGTAAGCCCGAACGTAAGTTAAAGGTCGTCAGTTTCGTTTTTGTAATCATCGGATGTTGAAAAGGATGATTTGGAGGGAATAAAGCTATTTTTTGAAGTCGAGTAGGGTTTAATCAAGGTAACTGCTGTTGTAATTCTTAGATAAACATCTTGTTAAACGAATTAAGGAGGACTAGCGGTGAGATGAAAGGTATTAATGGAAATAAAATGAGTTGAAGCGTGGCTACCGACGACATTTGTATCTCCCTTGTCTAGTGTATATATGTGGATAGTCGATCTTTTTATTCACCGGGAGCAAGTCCCTGTGCTTCATCTATCGTTGAACTCTAGTCTAGAGCTATCAACTTTAATTATATCCAACTCGGGATCGGTATAACAAAAAAAGAATATATAAATACTTGATAAAAGTTATGACTCTTGAGTTAATTGTTGTTATAACCAGAGACGTCGACATTATAATTCTGTACAGCTGTCAAAACATATGGAGTGTACGTTAATTAGCTTGTACTGCAAGGCTGAAAACGTTCATAACTAACTGACGGAGTCGTCGACGGTGCTGTCCGATTACGGCAAGTGATGGATATACCAGACCAGGTAGATCAGAGTCCGCGGAAAACGGACACCCCCAGTACTTGCGGAGTAATACGGAGGAGTAAATAGGTGGCTAGATGCGATTCGAAGGCGGAGGGTAAAAAAATGAGATTTGTCTAAGTACACATTTCCCTCCTTACATCGAACAGGGAAGTCAGGAGGGATCATTCAATCCACTAGAAAGAAGGAACACCTTACGCATTTGGTGATACAAATAAGCCAGAATATCCAATCCAGCCGAATACGATCACATAGACTCTACAGTTCTTCGTATATCAACCCTATCGGTGGTGTAATGATTAGCGTGCTCGCCTCGAGTTCGTCAGATCGTGGGTTCGAGCCCCAATCGGGCCAACATGACTGTAACATTGGTATTTGCTGCTTCTCCGCTAAGCACGCAGCTAAGGAGAAAGAGTAAAGACCGGTTGTCTGGGAATCACGATAATGTGTCCGACTGGAGCGACAAGTTTACCCCGGACTGTTAAACAATAATTACTCGCTCTCTTTTAATCGTATATATAAACACCAGAAGCATTTTCAGACCTAATCCACACATCTTTGTTTGATTTGGTTTATGGTGTTTAACACCTCTTTCAACGATATTCAGTTATATAGTGGCGGTCAGTTTTATTGGTGGAGGAAACCGGGGTACCCGGAAAAACCCACCGACCTAATGTTGTATCGAGTACACCTCTCCATGAAAGGGATTCGAACTAACAACGTTAGTGGTGATAGGCACTGATTGTACAGGTAGTTATAAATCACTGATTGTACAGGTAGTTATAAATCACTGATTGTACAGGTAGTTATAAATCACTGATTGTACAGGTAGTTATAAATCACTGATTGTACAGGTAGTTATAAATCACTGATTGTACAGATAGTTATAAATCCAACTACTATACGATCACGATCAAGATAAGATAGTCCCCAAACAACTGTGTTAAAAATATTTACATACCTAATCCACGCTTCTTCATCTGAGTTGCCATCCTCCATAAAATTCAAATCGATTCCATCGCATAAAGTTTCGCCGAAGCCCATGTTTTTCCGGCATTCCTCTGGAAAATAAATTACGTCAAATTTTAATATTTCAAAAACGTAGATATCTAATTTAGTGCACACGATTCCTTTCTGGAATAACCTTCATCGGGTACATGTACGTGTAGACTCGACTTCATCAGGTAGATGTACGTGTAGACTCGAAAGATTGGAAAGCCAATGACGTATGTTCATTTAATTATCTGGCATGTAGATACCTTGATGAATTCATTTAACAAAGTAAGGATAGAATGTGCTCTCTTCTTTTCGAACATGAATTCAAGAGGACATTTGTTTTCAGTTTTATGACAGTATGTAGACTTGTTGATATGTGCGGGGTTTTTTTTATATACGTATTACCGTTGGAGATCCATATATCAAGAAATAGGGTTGGGATTCCATAAACCTGTTTAACCCCGCCACATTTTTGTGCCTGTCCCATGCCAGGACCTGCATTTCCTACGTCATATGTCGTGGGTTTTTTTTGTTGTGTTCAGTGAGTTCAGTTAAGATGAGAGGTGATTGTTCGTTTTTGTTGATATTGATGGTGCATCTATGGGGAGAACAAATTCTGAAGTGTACGATCAATTGGCGTTATTGTAAAAGGGTGTCACTAGTGGAGCAGGAACTGTTTACCCTTCCGGAGCATCTGACTTCACCCTCGGTATTTAGTGCTCGATCTTTACTTATTGTGTAACGTTTTGTAGATCATTGTTTGTCCTTTTGTCCCTTCTCTTTTGTCCATTGTGTTGTCTGTTCTTTGATTTACGGATTCTGATTACCTCTTTGGTATCTTCAAACTCTTCTTGTGACCTCAAAACTTCTAAATTGGGATATGTGACAACTAAAAAGGTTCAGTTGTGATCATGCATTTAATAACTCAATAATGTGTCCATAAAACACACAAAATTAATATGATAATAGGTTTACCTAACTTGGGACGAAGTCCAATATTTTTTTTTAAACAATATTAACTCGGATATATGGACCTATAATCTTTTTTCAAAGTAGATCGAGGGTGGATCCAGATTTTCTTAAAAGAGGGGGCAAATAGGGGGACCCAGACCCAAATCTTCCGTCGCTTTTTATGTCCCGATCTAGGTACGAAACGACCAGGTTACGAAACGTCCGCATCCGATTTTCTGTACAGATTTAACCATGTATTGACTTCCGGTATGTCATTTCCGGTGCATGAAAATTTAGTCATTAGTATATAGAAAAAAAATTGCTATTTCTACCATAGTTGGGACTTCGTCCCATATAATACAATGTACTTAAAGTCGACACGACCGACAGACAGTATCAATATTATGCCATGATTTTTATTTTTACGGAAGATTCTAGAGTCACCCTCCATATACAACATGTATATACATGAGGATCAAAAGTCAAAATATATATATGTAAACACCAAAAACCGATTATTATATTGGAAACGAGAGTTTCGGAAAATACATGTACTCGGGCCGGGTCTTATGTCGATTCGTAATAAAATTGTCGGTAATAGGGGAAGCCACAGTATCTCTGTACGACAGAAGTTTGTGAATATTCTGGAAAATAGAGTAGGATTATTTGATTATTACGGGATGAATACTTAATTCTCCTTCAAACTGATATTACAATATCTGGTTTGATCACTAGTCAACCCCAAAGGCACTCGTGGCATGGAATGACCCCCCACCGTCCCTTTAAACTTTCTGTTTACAACGTAGGAAGTAAGAGAATAGGGTCCGCATGTACGCGGGCTGTTGTTATCTTAAGATTGTATCCAACCATCGGCATACGGACACAAACACGATAAATAAAGGGAAAAGGGATGAAATAATAAAGATATGCTATTAAAAATAAATACGTAAAAAAAAAGTAAAAAAAAAAGGGGGGGGGTAATTCCATGCCTCCGACCGCCTGTGGTCATCTCATTTTATTAGAAATAAATATGTAAAGACAAAGTTTAAAAAGTGGGGGAAGGGTGGTAATTCCATGTATGAGCCCCCGTGTTCAACCTCACTCACCATCGTCTTCTATTCTATTGTTATTTAAAAGCTGTTTATTGAAAAATAAATATGTAAACAAAAAGTAAAAAAAATGGCTAATTCCATGCCTCTAGCCCCTGTGGTCAACCCCACCCACCATCGTTTTCTATTTTATTATTACTTAGAAGTATGTAATAAAACTTACCACATAGGAAGTCAGTAAAAAAATCTGGAATATGTTATTTTAAGCACCGATCCAATTTCGTTATCAAAACTCTTTCAAGATTTGTCGAAATTACACCAGTAAATTATCTCAACGACAAAGAAAAACGATAAAGATATTGCTTTTGACAGAAGGTAAACACACTTAATTCTTGTTGACATTTCAAAATTACAACCGCTTTTTAGTTTGTATTAATTGTTACTACTGTTAAGTCTGTCTAAGTTAAACCCCGCATAAACTGAAATTCTGTATAAACCAAACTTTATATAAAGTCCCAATGTTAGAAGTCATTAATTTGACTTTCATAAACAAACACCTGTCTATTCCAACCACAATAGATGGTGTCAAGGAGGTCCTGATTAAGGTAGGTTTCACTGTATATGTATAAGTATAAAATGGGGGGGGGGTGGGGGAGGGGGAGAATTAGACAAAATGTACTCAAGCTAGTGTAAATCTAGGATTCACATCTCGGTACAATTTACCTGACGCAATTAGCATGTTTTACATAACGAAGTTAAAAGATAATAACGAGTATATTACACTTTGGTACATGTACCTCTTTCGTGAAATGTGTATGTCCCTTGCCTCTTTGACGCTAATAAAGTTAGAAGTCGGTGTTAGGACTGAAAAAATTGGCATTACTTTATTATAGTGTTTTATTTTCATTTTCAATCATGATAAGATAAGATATTAACTATTGAACTGCACAAGTTACGTCAGTGAACTCTGTAATGACCTTCACAATTATCAGGTGTCAGATTTATGCATAATGTATAACATTGTTTACAAATAGAAACTGGTCGTTATAAAAAATATCCCTCGTCAACAAAGATTATGTAACATTTATAAAGATGTTCAAGATGAGAGTCACTTTCTCTTAAACTGTAAATTAAACGAACAAAAAAGAAAAGAATTATTAGAAACCATAAAGTTAGACTTCCCACACTTCGAACATTTTACCTCATTTCAGAAAGTTCATTTCCTCCTTATAAACCCGAACTCAGCCTTTTTTTACCGGTAGTTTGTACCTTTTTGAAACAATCTGTAGCATTGATATAGGGTCCACTCCGGTCAGAGAGTCATCTTTTTACTTGTTGATATGTTGTATGTTTATAATGTATGTATGTTAAATTGTTCTTGTTTTTGCTTGACCCTGAAGGGTGTAATTTGCAAAAAAGTATTAGTATGTCGACTTTAAAAAAGCTATAAACAGTTCATACCAGAGACAATCAAAACTGTTGAAGACATATAGCCTCCAGTGATGCTGAAGACACACAATGTGACAGATTATAGTATATACAAAACACACAACCCAATACAAATGTACCAGTGGTACAAGCCTGTATGCTCCAGAATAAGCAAATAGTTCAAAATTTCTTAATTGTCATTTTATTACAAAATATAAAGTTAGAAACTGCCCATCTTTTTAGTCAGTTCTCCGTTATTTGCAGATGTATGTATTTCGTTTAATAACATGTTGCACTGACCATTTGTGTAATTCAAGACCAATTTAATAAGGACTATATTTACGTGTAACAGCAGAAAGGGGGAGAAAAGGTTTCAAGCAGCAAGCACCTAATCCCGAAAATCGTGATATCGTGAAATCTTCAAAACAAAAAACAAAAAACAAAAAGCAAAAACCCACTGTTCAAAGATAGCGAAAATCTGAAGACAGAAATATGTTCAGGGGCTATTTCCGATATTTATTTTGTTTTGATGGACAAGATTTGCCAAGTTCTGACAAAAAACTGAAAAAACGCAAGTCGATGATACTTGGCGTCGTCACCACATCAGCGTATGTTAGCATGAATGACCTTTTTTAATTACCTTAAATGTTATTATCGCCTTATCGAGAAACTGCAATACGGTGTAGATAAGAGAAAAAAAATCAAATAATGAAAAATGTGTTTAGAACATGGATACGGAAGCGAATCTATAGAGTTTTTGTTTTTTGTTTTTTTTTTTATTGTTTACTAAAATATATGAATTGACATTCTCTAAAGAGGGTTTCGATAAACTCTGGAACACTTTAATGACTGTCACAAGCATAAACCAGGAAGTGATTTCCAATTGGCTCATAAGGTGTGTGTGTGTGTGTATGCATCATGAAATGCAATCAGCGCCTATCACCACTAAGGTCTGTTAGGTTGGGTCCCGTGATGAGGTGTACTCGATACAGTGTTTGTCAGTGGCATGCAACATGATCAGCGGTTTTCTTACGACAATATAACTTACTCGTAATTATAGTTGTAATAGCATATTATTGTAAAAGCTATATTTGCCAATAGCTGTAATATTTTAGAAATCCCGGCATTATAAATTTTTTTCATATACAGACTTTATTATGATGATGTACGGTTAATTAGTAATCCAAACTGTACTACAATAATTCCTTCAATACATGTACATATCCCCTAATAACCTGAGATAAAGTAAACAGATTCCTCTGCCTCATTTCTTGACATTTACTTCATATATAACATATATATGTTCAACTCTCTACCAGACTTAATCACAAAAGGGATGACTCCAATTTTGCCATTATAAATTTTCAACACCTCTATGATAATATACTTAACCGCTCCCGGGTATGGAGCTTCTATTTCACAACTCGTACGCTACACTCGAGTCTGCGGTTTCAGACTTTTTACAACGTCACCGTATTCTGAGTACTAAACTATTAAATCAAGTATTTTTAAGGAATCGTCTCATCTTATCTTTTAAACAGTCTTTCGGAAGATACCAACACCTTGTTGAAAAGTATTGTGTCCGTTTCGTACAGATAACGAGAAATGATATTGGCAATGCTAACATGACGTCCCTCTTTCGCTTTGTAAACAAACGAGGGATTGATCGCCGGTATAATCTCATTAGCACATGCGCCGGTGAATGTGAATGACTTTCCCGTCGTAAATGTACATGTTGATGAATTATCGTCTGCTCGAATTTGGCAGTATAAATTGTGTGCGACATTGTCTGCAAATGTAAATATAAATTATCGTCTTCCAATCGAAGTTTACTACCATAGTTGTGTTCGACATATCAGAATCGAAATAATTCATGGAAGCTCGAATGTGTTTAGAGTTTTAACATGGGTTGGCGGATATTTTTTTTCCCTCGCCTCTGGCTCGCGATAAAATATTAATATCCGCCAACCCATGTTAAAACTCAAAACACATTCTGGCTTCCATGATTTATTTCTTAATTATCTTCCGGTTCAAAGTTGAGTATTGTTTCACTATTATGTCATACGATGGCCTTGTATACTATCTAATATTTAGATAATGGTGGAGACCATCATCTTTCTTTTATAGAACTGATATTATACATGACACCAGCTTGCATATATGCCGACACGGTATACTTTTTAGATGAAAAGAGAACATGTATATTATTTTCTTCTTAATGGGGAAGAAATATACAAAACTGTAATATCCCTACTTCCTTTTCGAACTGTTTATGTGTACATATTTTGAATTAAATAATATTAAGATTATACAATTACCCCTTGATTACCCCTTTTGATATTTTCTGTCAAGAAGAAGTGAACTGGATTTACAACTAGTTTCCCAAAGCTCAACAGGTAACATGTAACAGGGGGTATCAGAAACCTTATACTTGTCAAGTATTTCCAATTTTCCAATATAATTTCCATATCATTGCTTATGTATGTAACAAAAATGTATATAACAAAAATGTATCCTGTCAATGCAATTTGACTGCTCAAAGAAAACAAGTGCAGGATACACGTTAGTTGTATATTGTTGTGCCATTGTTTGGACTTACCTCCCTTGGTCTGAGTTGTCAAATTTTCCAATATAGTTTCCATATTGCTTATGTATGTAAAATCGCATTGTTGAAGATGGGATGCAATTTCAGTATCTGTTCATCCTCTTTATAAATACATCCGTGGCTATTCATATCACAAAATATATTTTGAAGGATAATGAAAATATCCTTTCAGATTTAAATTAAAAGAATCGAAAGGTAAAATAAAAATAAATTTCAATATTTTTTAAGATTCAAATTTTAACAAAAATAAGACTAAATAGGTTTTATATACACAAATATGATTCAATAACGCAAAAACATTAAACATCTTCCGCGTAAAAAGCTACAAATTTCATTAAAGCATTACCAGTCGCAAAAAAAATATTTCGAAATTACTTTTTTTTATCCTTCGTAGCCATTTATAACTCATTAAAAAACCTTTAAAATGATTGAATCCTATGTTTATCCCGCGACGGTTAAATTGTATATGCAGTTTAAACTCTCGCCTTCAATGTTAGGTATATACATGTACCCGCTTCGTGAGTACGCATACATCCATAAATAATGATATATAAGTAATAAAGATATACTCATCCTATCAAGTGTCTTGATGGGAAAAACATGTGACTTGTTGAAATACTTGTCAAGGTCGAAAAAATGTGAAATAAAAACCTTCGGTTTTTAAAAAAAAATATTTTCTATTAAATATAATTATCTTAACTGCTACCCACCTCCCCGAAACAATGACTGTGTGTCCAGGAAGTGTCTCTCTTATCACGGTCATACATGTACCTGAGCCCTACATCTTCCTGGGACAATGGCTCTGTGTCAACTAAATATCAGTGATACCATTGCACTATATCTTCCTGAACCCTACATCTACCTTAGACAAATGCCATGTGTCAACACAAAATCAGTGGTACCATTACCCACACTTCCCAGATACAAGGTCCATGTTTCAACAAAATATCAGTGTAACCATTGCTCTACACTTCCCCGAGAAAAGGTCCATGTGCCAACAAAATATCAGTGTAACCATTGCTCTACACTTCCCCGAGAAAAGGTCCATGTGTCAACAAAATATCAGTGTAACCATTGCTCTACACTTCCCAGATACAAGGTCCATGTTTCAACAAAATATCAGTGTAACCATTGCTCTACACTTCCCAGATAAAAGGTCCATGTTTCAACAAAATATCAGTGTAACCATTGCTCTACACTTCCCCGAGAAAAGGTCCATGTGTCAACAAAATATCAGTGTAACCATTGCGCTACACTTCCCCGAGAAAAGGTCCATGTGAGAACAAAGTGTCAGTGTAACCATTGCTCTACACTTCCCCGAGATAAGATCCATGTGTCAACAAAATATCAGTGTAACCATTGCGCTACACTTCCCCGAGAAAAGGTTCATGTGTCAACAAAATATCAGTGTAACCATTGCGCTACACTTCCCCGAAATAAGATCCATGTGTCAACAAAATATCAGTTTAACCATTGCGCTACACCTCCCCGAAATAAGATCCATGTGTCAACAAAATATCAGTGTAACCATTGCGCTACACTTCCCCGAGAAAAGGGCCATGTGTCAACAAAATATCAGTGTAACCATTGCGCTACACTTCCCCGAGATAAGATCCATGTTTCAACAAAATATCAGTGTAACCATTGCGCTACACTTCCCCGAGAAAAGGTCAATGTGTCAACAAAATATCAGTGTAACCATTGCGCTACACTTCCCCTAGAAAAAGTCCATGAGTCAACAAAATGTCAGTGTAACCATTGCGCTACATCTCCCCGAGATAAGGTCCATGTGTCAACAAAATGTCAGTGTAACCATTGCGCTACATCTCCCCGAGATAAGGTCCATGTGTCAACAAAATATCAGTGTAACCATTGCGCTACATCTCCCCGAGATAAGGTCCAGGTGTCAACAAAATATCAGTGTAACCATTGCGCTACATCTCCCCGAGATAAGGTCCATGTGTCAACAAAATATCAGTGTAACCATTGCGCTACA
>MJUT01022812.1:0-30134 GCA_002080005.1 Gigantidas platifrons
CTCATTTGACTTTGAGTGTCACCTGATGAAGTGTATTCCAGAAACACATCGTCCGTACTAAATTTAATATCTAGATTTTTATCATTAGTTTTCTTGCTACTAATTATCTGGTTTTTCTATCTTTTCACTTTGATTGTACCTAATGGAGTTTATTCATAAAATGCGCCGTGTACACTAAATTAAATATCTCAGTTTGGATCTACAATTTTAAAAAGTTAATAAAAAAGGAATAAGGAAGAATAAAAACAAGTAAAGTGGTTTAATGTTCTTTTGAAGAGCTGTTGTAAAAATTTATTTCTGTAAATGTTATTGCTTCTCGCTATTATTTAGAACCGAACATTGTCTGTTCCTGTTTTCATTTAATTTAGTTCATATCGGTAATATTTTATTAGTCTTCATTTACATGATTTAGTAATAAAATGTAAAAAAAAAACAAAAAACAAAAAGACCACATTGTCAGAACAGTACCAAAATCCAATAACAAAATCGCATAAAACATACTTGACCGCCCATGTTCCTGGTTTTGTTTAGGCACAGTTATATAATTCCTTTCAAAATAACATTTAACACTTAATTATATGCTTTGACTTTATGGACAGAAAATATAATTATTCACAGGATTCAACACACAGAGTTCCCATTGATCCTCCAGATGGTCAATAGGAGATGCCCTCTTGGTGGGATATGGGATTGAATGGATATAATACGGAACGCCAGACTGTAGATCACAATGCCTGTCTGGAGACTGCAACACTGTATATTCGTAGATTTCGAAAAATAATACGTTCATTGTAGTGGCTACAGAAGGCTGTTGGTTTTTTTTTATCAATACCCTACTATAATACTTTTCTGATATCAATGACGCACTCTCTTCTTCAGTTTTTAAATATTGTTGAACTTGCTACCCGTCCTGAATATAAATGGAATATTTGGTGCTGGATATTAAGCAATCAAGAATCCATCAAATCTATACTAGAACTCATACCAGAATTTAAACTAATCACTGATAAGGATGGGGAGGACCTAACAGCATCAGTTTCGAACGAATATGTGTTTGCATTGTTGTTTTTCGTTCCGTTTAACAGTAGCACGACTGGTACAATTATTTAAACGGGAACTACCTGTCATTTCGGAACATCTCAGTTCACACCCGTTTGTTAGTGTGGTTCCCCTTGATCAATCTTTAGTTTTGTTTCTTTTCGTGTAGTTTAACAGCAACACAACGGATACCATTATTTAAATAAGAACTACCTATCCTGTTGGAGCACCTGAGAGTGCCCGCGTTTTTTAGTAGTGCTCGTACTGATCAATTGTTGGTTTTCCGTGCAGTATGTTTTTGAGCACTGTTTATCCATTTTCATTTTACCATTGTGCTGTCTGTCCTTCGAATTACGGCTTCTTGTGACCCTTTTGGCATCTTTAGAATTGTCTTGACTATTCAGGGTTTAACTTACCTCATTCGCCACCATGACCTGGTTAACTGTAACCCCTCCTCGGTCCTTTCCTCAGTCATGAGCTGGATCCGCTTACCCTTCCGGAGCACATGCGTTCACCCTTGGGTTTTAAATAGGGGCATGTTACTCGATCTTTTGTTTTCTGTGTAGTGTTTTGTAGATCGTTGTTTGTATTTTTGTCCTTTTTCATTTGGTCATTGTGTTATCTGTCCTTCGATTTACGACTTCTGATTACCTCCCTTTGGCCTCTTCAAACTCTTCTTACTACTTAGTCACCAACAAAAAGGCCACATTTTGTATAAGATGCATGCTAGATATTTAAACATTCGATCATTATCATCATCATATACTAGATATTGTCACATCCATCTATTTAAAAGACAGTTCACTAACATGTACTTTATTTTCAATATTTACAGAGCATGCTTTCATACAATGAAAGTGTTTAGTGAAAGGCGTTCCAAGTGGACCGTGTCTACTGACAGATAATATTATACAACGTTGTGTTAAATGAAATAAATTCGATAATACTTTCTTATTTTCGGAATAGTGTCCTTCCCCACGCTCTAGTTACTGTCAACGATGTCACTTAGTAAATAGCACAATTTACCCCAATAGCAGATTTGCAGTGTAATGTTATTAAAACTGACTTCCTATCTCCAATACATGTTTATCAGAAATAGCTTGTACAGCAACACATGATCATTTCCATAAATAAAATTGTGCTATTCACTATTGTGTACACTTCGATGCAAAATATCAGTTGATTCTTTAAAATACAATTATATATTATTGCTACATGTTTTTTTTTGTTTCTTTGTAAGTCAAACAGCAAAATATAAATTGTAGCAATCAATAACTTGACTAATAAGCATCCTTTTAATTCTTGTTAATCCCTTGCTAATCCTTTCCTACTGACGTTTACAAGTAAAAAGTTCTTTCAACTTGGATCTAAAAGCATTGTTCATGAAGGCATAGATCACTGGATTTGCGTTATGATAAATAAAAAATAGATAGAAAACCACTACATTCATCTGAAAAACTCTCAACGCTACAAGCCAAGAAGGCAGAAAAGCAACGACAAATACCAGTGTTACTATCGACAGCATGAAAGCCGTTTTTATATTTGCCATCCTCATCTTCTCAAGTTTAGCCCTACTTAGTCCTCCGGGCTTGATAATAACGTCCTTGTCACTAATAGAAGTGTCATTTCCATTCTTCTGAACAGCCTTGTCATCTTTTTGTTGTACAAATGATGTTTCATTATTCAGCGTAGAAAATTCAGTTTGTTCAGCCTCGTTAGGAAGTGAATTCCAGAAGCCGCAGCATTGATTAGTAACCACTTTTAACCGTTGACGACGTCTTGCAAGAACAGACCTGTAAATCATGGCGTACAAAATCATCACGATCAAACAGCACACTGCGAAGAATGAAGAATAAATCTTTTGATATATATAAAAGAATGAGTGAGGATCGTCGAAACCTTCAACTGGCGAACATATAAAGTCCGAGGGAGTCTTATAGGATACTGAAACGTTGTTACCGGAAGTAGTTGTGTTCATTAGGGCAACAACAGAATACATAAGTCTGGATCCATTGTATGCACTTGAGCTTTCATTCATGTGTAAGGTACTTGTATCAAACATCCCATAGTTTAAAGAGCACAATACACCAAGAATAACAGCAAATACACAGAGGAAAGCAACGATGTATTCTGCTCGTTTTATAGTCATAACATGTTTGAATGGGTGACATATACACAAATATCTATCGATGGCAATGGCTACCATCACGAAGGCAGAAAACGGAACTGTAGTGGTCATAAGAAAAAAGTATAATTTGCATACTAGATCATATTCCAATTTCATTTTAAGCGCTTCTACAGCAATGGTGAATGGAATTGTCACAAGACACGTGATGAAGTCAGTTGTAGCTAGAGTCAATATGAAAATCGTTGAAGTCAACTTCTGTTTGAAGCTTGAAAATACGTAAAGGACAAGAGCATTCCCTATAACACCAACAACTGAACAAACACTCATCAGACCAATTGCAATGTATACTAAATTATCATCTTCCTGGCTTTCGTCGTCCATTTTGTTGACGGTTTTCTGAAAAATAAAAGAATACAATGCATATCATATGAACAAATTTTTGGTTCATTATATTTTGAGTTCATCCAAGTTTTAGTGAGGCTCCTTTGCTCAATCTTTAGTTCTCTCTGTAGTATGTTGTATATAATAGTTTTTTCTTTTCTCTTGGCCACTGGATTGTTTGTGATTCTCCAATTACGGCTTCTGATTACCCTTTTTGGTATCTTCAATCTTGTTTCTTAGTCTGCATTATGAACTAAACATTAGTCTTTATGCATGCTCAATGGCTTGATGTAAGGAGGTAAGGGGTGATTGTTCCGTGTGTTGAAATTGGTAGAATGTTTAGCCTTCATCTTTAGGAACATATTTTCATTTGTACAGATATGCAAGCTAGACTAATACGGAATAACACAATAAATATAAAGTATTCAAAGTAAATGATTGACATCTATTAACCAACGATTACAGCTACAGAGACCAAATGATCACGAACTCATACGATTTGGTTTTATTGGTACTAACTGTATATTCGACTATATCATAGCAGACAACATAATGACCAGGAGCAAATAGACATACATATGATATACAAAACAGAGAAAACTAAAGGTTGATTCAGGGTATACTTTTAATTCGCCTTTATCTAGGGGTTCGTGATAATCAGCATCAAGTGTATATTTTGACTTTTACACTGAAAGTGCATGCCCCATACACAACTTGATTGCTTGATTGATTTTGGTGTTTACCGCCACTTTCAGCAATATTTCAGCTATTTCATGACGACCAGTTTTAGTGGTGGTAGAAGCCGGACTACCCGGAGAGAACCACCGGCCATGGACAAGCAACTGGTAAGCTGTATCACTTGCGACTGCGAGTTGAGTGCACCCTTTTTTGTAATTTACAAAGTCGGGCGCGAACTCACGCCTTATTGGTGATAGGCTTATATGAGTTGTTAGGTAATCCAACTACCTAACTCATTGAGCCACCCGGGCCCTTCATACACAACTTGAAAAATACTTTTCATGCTATTTAATTCTTATTTCGTATGTTAGGTTTCGCTGTGGAAGTGTAGAAAGTCAAGAAGACTAAACTACTTCATATGGGGAAGAAGTCAAATAGATGACGAAACTCCCCCCCCCCATACATTACCAATATATTACTACTTATCTGTATTTATTCTATATGGTCGTAGTGGAGCGATTGTATGGTAGGTGAACATGTACATGCACAATCAGTGTTTATCACCACTAAGATTGTAAGTCCTATACCCCGCCTGTAACTAAAGGTGTACTCGATATAACTGTGGGCGATTGGTAGCATATCAGTAGATTTCTCGTGTGTCCTCCACCAATAAAACTGACTTCCATGATATAACTGAAATATTGATGAAATTTGAATTTCAAGCCCGTGCCACTATTCCTGTGTTAATTCTGATGATCTATGGAATATTCATCAATTAAAATCTTCCGTAAGGTTGACAGAGATGACGGCTTAAATGTTATGAACAACCACTATTAAATATATAATTAACATCGTATTCAGTATCTATAAAATATTACGATGTTCCTTTGTGAGCAATTATTTTTATGATCTTGAACAAAAAGGTTATGCAATAAATATTTTTAAGTTGATCTACGTTAACAAATATAAATATCGTGAACGTTAACTCTGCTGTGATCCATCGTTCTAAAGATTTAATATCTTTTATTTAATAGAAACAAAGCCGTTTTTACTTTAAACAGTATTCACAAAAACTACAGACTTTCATCTTTGATTTTTATAAATTCCTGTCGTGATTGACAAAGTCGTTTTCTGGCTGTCTCTACCTATTACATATTAAACAGTCTTGATCGTTAAGGCGCTTGTCAATGTCAAGCAAGCGTTTGTTTAAATCTAATATATTAACTGAATGTGTAAGTCCTTCCACGAATTCGACAGATTCGATGAGTTCTGACATTTGCCGTCTTCCGGCATTCAAACACGTTGAAACTATAAATAAATATCTAAAGATGTCACATCGAAAGGAAATATTACGATTTGTGTCAAGTAAATACAAGTTTAATTTATCATTGTTGGCAAAATAAACTGGACAAATATATCTCTCTCAATTTTAATTTAAAACTCCATGCAGAGACAGAGCAAAACCAATTATATGTATTTCCAGCGTGACCGGCAGGTGAAATCTCCATCCATATTTTACTATCCCTATTATTCATGTCATTTAATTCGTAAGATTCTGGGGACAGAACTCGTCATGAGTACTTTACCATAAATAGAAAGTAACAAGTACAAACTCAAAGTAAAGCAAAACGAACAATCACACAAAGCACGATCTATCAGAAAACAAATGGTGGTAATATTAGCCCACTATCACATACAATGATTTCGGATTTAATTGTATGGTTTTCCGTGTACACATTAGATGTAATTAGCTATTGTATGTAAAATAAATACAAATGTATATGTCTATATAACGTTACATGACTAATGTCGTTCTATCTTCTATCACTTGCATTAAAGGCTAGCTGGCATCATTAACTGTTTTAATCAACTAACATACTGCAATATAATTGTCTTTCTCCAATCGACACGAATGCATCATGTTCACCTTTGTTCCATTTTTTGGCCATTGCCATGTTTGTCAATTCCAACAAACATGCATACCTTCGTTTCATGATATTTGAAAGAACCATGTATTAATCATTGATGTTACAAAGAAAATAATGTAGACGAAAGTCAACATCAAAGGAAATACATTTTATAAACCAGGTGACAATTATACTTTCATGGAATGCGCTTTTCTTTGTGTTCGTCGTTGTGCTCTAATGAAAAACAATCAGTCGTCCTAATTAGAGTTCTAGCGTTGTCGCCAATTTCATTCCAGACCAGCCGGAAATATATTTTCCAAATAATCCCACAATGAGCATGCGCTTGGCATACATTTTGTTTATATTTAATAAAGTGTGCACGACGCGTTTCTGGAATAAAAGTTATCAGGCATTCTCAAAACTAAAGTATTTGAAAGCGAATTATTATTTTACATCTTACACAGCAAGAAAACAATAGAGCCAAACAAATATAATGTCAAAGATAAAACAAATTTAAATTATCAACTTATATACTTAAAAAAAACACCTTAAAAAGAAATATAGTCGACATTACATATGTAAAATTGTCGACATTACATATGTAAAATTGGACCAATGGAATAACACGAACCGTAGCATAAATTATTCACATCTACATAAGAAAAAATTCAAGATACAAAAGTTGTAATCAGAAGCCATCAATTGCAGAAGGACAGACAATATAGAGGCTAACAGAAAAAGAACAAACAATGATGCACAAAGCACCGAAAAACAAAATCTTAGGCGATATTGGCTGTCATGTTTATGTCCTTTGGTTTTCTTCCACCTAGAGACGTTTATACTGGCTTTCCAATATTTTGAATATGAACGTACCTGATGAAAGTTTTCCCAGAAACGCGTCGTGTGCACTAAATAATACATCAACATTTTTTTTTTATTGTATACGTTAACTAATGAAGACATAAATATCATATCATTTAAAACAGGGGAAATTGTTCATTGCACTAGGTTTGCTTCAAGTTAAATATGTGTAAGCCATTTGTATATTTTTAGCAAGAGTGGTATAAAGATCTACACAACCAATATATAAGTATCTAACAAAAAGATATAAAAAGTAAAATGGAGATTGTAATAAATATGAAATGTGTGAGCTATTTTAAGTCGTGATTGTAATTGTCATGGTTTATTTGGTTTATCTAGAATTGAAATTTACACTTTCTAAGTAACGTAATTATTCGGCTTTGGAGCTTGCCAGATGAAGTTTATCATGTACACTAAGTTAGAGATCTACTTCTATAGTATTTTAATGGAATTAATGTACAAGATAATAAAAGAGATGCAGTTGTGCTAACTTATATGAGTTCTCTAACGCTATAATCTACATTTAGCAAAGAATCTGTTCCTAACATCGAATATCTTCCAACTTAAATATACTGAATCTATTTAATAGCAAACTGATATATTCTGAGCTCGTCTATACCGACACAATTAGGTCATACCCTTATTAAATGACAGTATCTCCTCCTGCCAAAAATAACTTCTTAGAAAATTAGGTTATAAATCACGCGAATGAAGGGGTATAACACCAATTAAGGAGAACATGACACTATAATCAATCAGGAGAGACACAAGAATATCAATGGAAGATAAAATAGACAAGAAATAACAAATGACTAGAGAAAACAGCCTCACACAACAAATCGGGAGTGTCAGTGTATTACGAGCTGTACAGGAGTGTCAATGTATTACGAGCTGTACTGGAGTGTCAATGTATTACGAGCTGTACGGGAGTGTCAATCTATTACGAGCTGTACGGGAGTGTCAATATATTAAGAGCTGTACTGGAGTGTCAATGTATTACGAGCTGTACGGGAGTGTCAATGTATTACGAGCTGTACGGGAGTGTCAATGTATTACGAGCTGTACGGGAGTGTCAGTGTATTACGAGCTGTACGGGAGTGTCAATCTATTACGAGCTGTACGGGAGTGTCAATCTATTACGAGCTGTACGGGAGTGTCAATGTATTACGAGATGCAATACCTCCGTGGATAACGTCCATTGTGTATAATTGTGAAGAGAAAACATTCCATGTTGAAATTGGGGTGATGATCACAATCATTAAATTAACATATGAAACATACAATTTATGTAAAGTCTTAATGCAACACGTGTTTAGGCGAAATTTACAATACTCAGTAATATATTTAACATTTATGAGAACAACACGAATTCGACACCACACCCTACGCCAACCAACAAAAACACTAGAATCAGATGCTTCAATCACGACAAGTCGATAAAACAACAAAAATAGTCCAAATGACGGAGAACGAAATAACCAAAACGAATAAAAACAAGATCAGGGATAGACACTTAATATACATAATCACCAATAAATCGGCAATAAATATTTTAATACGCACGACGCGTGACTGGATCAACTTTTATCAGGTACGCACTTAGTCAAAAGATGGAAAGCTAAATAATTGGAAAGTATTTGGGAAAAGGTAAATAAAAAAAACAAAACAAAACCAAACAAAAACACCTCCAAAAAACAAAAGCAAAAAATCACAGGAATATTAAATCCAAAAATGGACTACGTTATCCTATGAGTGAGGGAGAGGAATCCTTAAAAGATTTGAGAATTGGCATCGGAACATATTTACGGTGTTTCGCCACTGACATGGTTTGTTAGACATATTTATTATCGAAGTTTACAGTTCTTAAGTCTTGTAATTATTAATACATCTAAGGTTCTCCTCCCTCAGGTATGTGTGATCTTAGCTGATTTTGACTATCCTGTTTAGATCCTTTACTTTCTTGCTCTCAAAAGATTTTTGGCTTTTCAATCATTGTTTTGAGTGTGCCTGATGAAGGTTATTCCAGAAACACGTCATGTGAACTAAACTTGATATATATTATTTTCCCTTTTTCAAAATAAGATAATGATGAAATAATGATGTTCGGTAAAAATACAACAAGCTCACTAACATTACCCTAACTTAAATTTCTCGAAGCAAAAATTTGACTGAAATTCTATATTTTGTTCATGAAATGCATCCAATTCCTTACAGCTATAAAAATCTCAAGTTTCTCTTTCGCACTTCTAAATGGTCCAATCAGAATACTATAATTTGTATACAGTGTTCTGATTGGTCGTTTGGCCTTAGGACTACAACAATATAGATGTTGTTTAAGAAAAAAATCCTTAAAAATTAATTATTTTTCTTATGGTCTAATCACAATAACTCCGAAATCTTTAATTTAAAAATGCCATAAGGTTGAAAATATGATAACAGTTTAATTTAGAGATGACAGGAAAATGAAAAGGAAGTTTGATACATCGATGCCAATGGCGGTGGTTCTGACACCTGCCATCTAATTAGAATGAGTCTACTGTTTCCATTCTTTCTCAGTGATGATTGTAATTATGCTGGACAAAAGTCTTCAAGCCAAATGCCGGATCTAATCAAGTGAGAAATATATACATGCATATCAAGCCAGATTCTTTTAGACGTTAAATGATGCGGAAGAAATGTCTATAGTTACAGGCCGAGAAGTAAATAAATTCAGTCGGGGATCATTTCCCGTTTTGATTTGATATACGATATTTTTTTTTTTTTATCAAATAAGTAATGTCAATATTATGGTACTTTTATGAGTACGGAAATGTTTTTTCTGCCAACATGACAATGAAAATCGCCGATGATTATCTATGTTCTAGTTAAATAACAACGTTTTTAGAATTTCCGTGTCTCACTCTCGGCGGATATATTTCCGTTGTAGTTATAAAAACAGGCATTGTAACCGTTGTCGATTCTGGCCATCCTATTTAGATTCTTTGATTTTTATTTGCTCCCATATACTTTTAATATATTTGGCTTTGCATTATGTCGACTATGAGTGTATCAAGAGAATGAATGTACGTTATGGAATCACCAAATAAAACATCCAATGTTTTGCTATTTTTTTCTTTTAACGTTTTGTTTTATCTACATTTGTATACTTATCATGTCCATCTTTGAATTATGAATAGAAAGTTTAAACAGAAACAACACCAATATCGACAAAGCCAGCCACGAACCACCTCTGACCTCAACTCATAAAAAAGACCACAACAAATGGCGTTGAAAATCCAGGTCCTTGCTTTGGACAGGGACAAATTTGTGGCGGGTTAAAACCGGCCAATGAGAGACCAACCCGCCTCCTCTTCATTATTGGGTCTCCAACGGTAATATGGATACAAGCAAACGAAAAAATATGACACATTCTCTATTCCACCTTAAAAGGCAATATCGACATGGACAGTAAAATAGCAGTATCAATGAATGCTTGTAGTTAACTGACTACTAGCTAGGTGGGTAGAATCTGTTGGTTATATAGACAGTAAAATAGCATGGTCAATGAATGCTTGTAGTTAAATGACTACTAGCTAGGTGGGTATAATCTGTTGGTTACATAGATAGTACAATAACAGTATCAATGAATGCTTGTAGTTAACTGACTATTAGCTAGTTAGGTAGAATCTGTTGGTTACATAGATAGTACAATAACAGTATCAATGAATGCTTGTAGTTAACTGACTACTAGCTAGTTAGGTATAATCTGTTGGTTACATAGACAGTAAAATAGCAGGATAAATGAATGCTTGTAATTAACTGACTACTAGCTAGGTAGGTAGAATATGTTGGCTACATAGATAGTAAAATAGCCTGGTAAATAACTGACTACTATCTAAGAAGGTAGACTATGCTATCATGTACATCTTTGCATTCTCCCCTGTAATTGGTATTTTACATTTGTTATACAGCATCTGAGAGTCGTCATAATCCTTTTAATATTTTTTGTTAAAGCACACATTCATCTATATCTATTTAAAATATTTCTTATTTATTCAGCAACCTAATCCGATTATATATATATATATTCAAAATTTACAAAGAAATCCATTTCATGTAGGATTGAAATAAAAAATAAATTCATATTTTTCAATATTCAAAAAAGAACCAGGTATTGTCTAATATTATATCATGACATTCAGTCAAAAGTAGATTATAAATATTTATATTTCCTGTACATTCTCTGTTAGGTAATACGATTTATATGTGTAAAGCCCTTTTATCAATAACTAATTAAAATTAAAACAACTTGTATCAAATATTAATTGTTTTTTTAAGTTACAGTGATATTTATATTTATCATATATTTTATTGAAATAACGTCGAATTTGCATGTGTAATAAAAGCATAATTTGCGGCGTGTTATTTGCTTCCGGGGCAATAACATTTTACGAGGGCAATAACATGTTATCTGCCCTGGAAAATATGTGATAAATAGATTATTACATGGCCTTTTTCATATTGCCCTTGTCATCAGCCCGCGACTGATATCGTTCCTGAGCGTGACGTGGGCATTAAATTAGATATATATGTCTTCATACAAAAGATGACAAGCTTTCAAAGTATTGCCAACAGTTTTTGTCCGTTATTTGATTTCCCATAACTTTACTACTCTCACGGGTCAAAAGTATTTCCTCACTAAGATATTTCCCTATATATTTCATATAAAACCACTTATTTTCAAAACATTCTCCTGAAGTCATTCCTTATCTGATTTTCACGAAATTTTCAGCATTAAATGCAGAAATAAACATAGTATCTCCTTCGTATAATTTTCAAATAATTTTATTTCTACTTTCACTTACGAATTGATTTAAGAACTAAGTTAATTTTTTTCACCAATCTTACTATATAATCATATAAAATTGTGACGTCAAGAATTTACACTTGTGTTTAAATCATAAATGCTTGTAAATAAAAGTTCGAAAAAATTACATGAAAATATCAAAATAAACTCTTAATAATTCTATTATTAAAGGTGAAAATTTCATGAAAATAGGCTAAGGAATGACTTAATGAGAATGTTATGAAAATAAGTAGTTTTATATGAAATATATAGGGAAATATCTTAGTGAGGAAATACTTTTGACCCATGAGTGTAGAACATACATTCGTCAATGATAGTATTAACTTAAATGTGATGTGTCTATCAGTTAGATTCATGCTGCAAATTTTAATAGCTAACAAATTTATTTTTTGCTTGTAAAAGAAAGGGAATTATAATTAATATTGACAAGAATGTGTTCAGGAGGTAATTGTGGTGTGGTCTATTTCTTACATAGAACACAAATTGCTACAGAAACACATAATTATGGACTGATTTACACAAATTATTATATATTTCTACATCGTTTTACTAAGAGGGGATATATATTTTTTTTCGTGTCCATAAAAGTCCGTTTTTTCATAATAGCGTGCCTGCCGCCATACCAGAAATGTAATATGTAATACACATGTATAACTGTTTTAGGGGAACAATTTTTCTCTGTCTCTGCGGTTAACATATTAAACCCCACCACTTTTTTAATAACGTGTCTGTACCAGGTCAGACAAATTAGCTGTGATGTATATGTGTTATAGGATCGATCTTGACTCTCTCTCTCTACGATTCTTCGATTGGATTGTAGAACTATTCTGACAGTTCGATATGTTTCTTTGTTTTTCATAGTTTTACTTATAATTGGTTAAATCAACATTATGTTAACTCTCATAGTAGGTTCGGTAGACAATCAGACAACAGAACTGATATCCTATGGACATTTTATTTGCGTGCTTCTATAAATTTGATCGATTCTTGTTAAAGAGAGACATATTACTAATTAGTAATGGACACAACTCAAAGTAAAAAAAAAAAATTGACGCCAGAAAAAATGAAATGGGAAAATATTTTTTGAAGTAACTAATTAATGTGTAATTTGTAACCAAGTATTTCATCAATTGGTAAAATTAGTTTGGGACAGACCATATTGATTTTTTGATCCTGTACATCGTGTATTGTCGTAAATAGTACAATGTTGTAATTTTGATGTTTAATACTTCAGCTTGTGTAGTTGATTTATTGTATTGTATGTAGTTGCGGACAGATTTAAGAACAACAACGGGCTTAATTATTGATGTTACAAAGTAACCTGGCCGGCCTGTTTGAACTTCAAACGATGACCGTGGACGAATCTACTATTTATATGTAACACCAGGTTCTCGTACAAATAACAACAATCGGCTATTTATAGTATTGTTGTTTTCATAGTATAGAATATAAAAGGTATAATAATTGTCAATTGACTCTAATTAAATGGATCAGTGAATTCAGATGTAAACTATTTTACCTGTCCACCCTAAATTAAAAATGAAGGTTCCAATTGAACTACGACCGATAGCCACGCCCGGCCAACTTAGCCTGAATCAACAATACTTCCGGTAAAAAATCAATCGTTAGCTTTAGTGGCACATATTTTTTTTCGCATCTTATTATTATTTTTTCTTTGTAGTAGTATTCGTGTTTCTCAACATTAATTTTTCTGTGTCGTGTCCTGTTGTTTTTATGTTTGTTTGTTTTTTTTTTAGACATTGTGCTGTCTATCCATTTTCGATCTACCGCTTCTGATTAACCGTAACACATTTCAGTCTGTAAACTGCGGTAATTAATTTATGTAGATGCACGAATGCTAATTTTCGGAATATATTATCGAATATCAACATCTAGAACACAAAATAATTCATATCAAGAATAAATTTAACAACATCTGGTATGGTTTTTGCAGTTATATGTAAATTAAGCCAAACTCTATGTATGACATCTGTGAGATATAATGAAAACAATTTTCGTTTCATTTATATATTCGTGGAATGATATCAGCGAAATCCGCGAAAATTAGTATGCATGATTGATAATACATTATTGCTAAATGAATTATCCATCATATTGAAAAACATATATGTTTTTACCTAAGACAAATTACAATAACAACATTCCACTACTAGCTTACAAATAAATGTTAGAGAATACCGAAAGGGAATCAAAAATGGACAATCCAGAGAAACTGGCAACAATATGTGTTGGACACCACTATACGCAAACAAGACTTGACCCCTACTACAAACAGCTAGAGGTAAAGACATACCGAACATCTTTTTCATGCGGAAATCATAACGGACATCACAACACGGAACTTAGAACGTAATGACATATAAAAGGACAACACAAAAAAGAATACGAGGATGAGCAGCACGGACCCCTCCAACAAGTCGGGGGTGAACTCAGGTGCTCGGGAAAGGGTAAACAGTTCCTGCTTCTTATACGAAACCCACCGTGTTACTCATGTACAGTCAGGTCCGGTAAGAGTCTTGGCAATAATAGAGGAAAGAAAACAAATACGGAAAAGTAAAAGATGCAACATTGAATATTAATTGGTAACTTTTCAATTACTAGTATATTGATATAAACAAGAATAGAAAGAAAATTTAAACAGTGAAGGCTGACTTTACAACATATCAAACATCGCCTTCCTTCATTATAGGTTTTTTCTGACTAATGAAAATAATAAAATAAACAACGAAACAAAAAAATTAACATGACGGAAGTGTTTTTTTCAATTCTATCTAATATTTCGGCTCGTCTTATTGAATACAAGATAATTATACATCACATCCCAGTTGGGTTCCTATTCATAAGAAATCTACAGAAATCAGATAAACAGCATAAAACTTATTCTCTGACATAGACTTATCTTCTATTAACAAAGAAACAAATATAACGCTTCAGTTCATTAATGTAAATCCCAAGGACATCATTTATCTACATTTCTTTTTCAAGAATATGTTGCTGTTGTCGTTTGTCTCAAAATGTTACTGTTTTTTTCCCCTTTTTTCATTATTGATTAATCCTAGAACATAGTCAATTATATATATATATAACTCCGCCACTTTTTCTGGAAGTGCCTGTACCAAGCCAGGAAAGTGAGCGGTCGTGTATTTTTTGTGTCCGGGGTATCTATTTGTCCTCTTTCTATGATATTTCTATTGTATTTTAGAAATGTTCAGACAATGTGGCATTTCTTTACTTTTCATTTTATTAATATAAAACATGGAATTATATGTTTCCAATGTAAACTCTTGGTAGATAACAATTACTTGTAAACCGTTGCTACATAACAATTACTCACAATCTCATTTGTTTTCAACGTAAGACAATTTGTCTTCATTTGAACTTGCCTATATCCGGCTTTTGTGATCAGTGACGAAGACAGTAGATAAATGATCCGGAATCATTCACTTTGTCCGTCTTAGACCTGATAATATATTATCCTGTTAATTAGACGTTTTGGTAGTAATATATGGACATCTGAATGACCTATGGAACAGCCGTTTGAAAGCAAGCTAAGGAAGCTGTGTGATAGAACGTCTGTATGACTGACGTTGGTCTACGATATGTGCCGTATTAAGAAAACGATTGTTATAGATTCTGTATTGCGTTTGATAGGATCGTAAATAATGGAAATGTATATGTATATTTGTAATGTAGGAGTTCGCCACAGGCGGGAGTAAAATAAAGATATACCATGGAATAAAAAAGAGGATATCTAACTTAGTGAGGAAGACTTTAATGAAATTTAAAATTTACTTAATTATGCCGTTAGACATTTGTCTTAGTATTATACTCCGAGGAATGGCTTAAAATCTCAATGGTGAAATAATATATGACATGATTACTTTATTTTGTTTAATTTCTGCACTATGTAATGTGACATTTGTTCTTCAGATTCAGCTAATATTAGTAGCAAAAGCATAAACGAGGGAGATATCATTGCATTGTATGATTTCACTAGGGAGAATAAAAATGACTATTTTGTCAAATTGTACAAATAAGTTCCACTAAAGCAGTTCACTACGATTATCTTCACGTATTCTTCACATGATTAGACATTAATAAATTTTTATCGGATTGGTTGGCGTCAAAATGATCGTTGAGGGAATACATTGAGATGTGTATCACTTGTTAGACTGTATTAGTTTGTGTGGTGTATCGTATTACTGTATTAATGACATTATAACAGATAAGATTTAATATTCTTATCTTACAGTTACACCTATATTAAGATGTCATTTTTTTTCTTATCTTACATTCAAGTTTACATTAAGAGGTCATCTTTGGGACAAAGAAAATTTGATATTTTAAGACAGGTGACCTCTTAAAAGAGGTTCAATTCAAATAAAAATGTCTATGACAGGGTTAGAAAAAGGTGAACTTTTAGTGCAGGTGACAACTTAGCATTAGTCGGAGTTGTCAATCTAATTATTTCCCCTATTTTTTTTACTTCCGGATTGTAATTTACGTGTAGCACCGCAACAAATGTATATAGGAAAATAAAATATAAGGACCGGATAATATATTCATTGTATTTGTCTGAATTGCATTAATATAATAATATAAAGGAATATCACACCTTACACGGCAATTAAAGTTTGTCATTAGACGAATACAGATTTGTTTTCATGTCAATACTTGACATTTTGCACAACTTTCTAAAGGTAGTATTTCCGCATTGTTTTGTCTGTTCTTCTTCGATATAAGGATTCTGATTACCCTTTTGGTATCTTCAAACTCTTCTTCCTGTTTTCATGACTCGACTGTCTTCGCCAAGATAACGAATGCAAATTTGTTTTCAAGCCAATACTTGACATTTTTCACAACTTCCTAAAACAAGTATTTCCGATGATTTCTATTTTATGACTCGACTATCCTCGCCAAGATAGCGAATATAAAGCTGTCCTCGCCAAGACAGCGAATATACAACTGTCCTCGCCAAGAAAGCGAATATAAAACTATCATCGCCAAGATAGCGAATATAAAACTGTCCTCGCCAAGATAGCGAATATAAAACTGTCCTCGCCAAGATAGCGAATATAAAACTATCCTCGCCAAGATAGCGAATATAAAACTGTCCTCACCAAGATAGCGAATATAAAACGGAAACCCCGCAAAAATAACCAATTATACAGAATACACAAGGTGACAACTAACTCACACAAAACTAACAGTGCAGCCACGTGTTACGACAGGGTTATATTTCCCAGTCACTAATTATTGTCAAGTCGTAAATCTAAACGCATGTGAGGGAATCAGAGACTTACAGAATTATATTGGAGGCAAATTAAGTTTATTAGGCTCATCAAATGTATAGAACCGCCATGTCTATCGCAATTATGACAATATTGTAGCTTGTATATTGATAATGATTAGTCACGTGTTACGTTTGGCTTTACTAAATAAGACATCAGCGTAGTCTTGTCGAGGAAATTATCCAGATATAATTTTTCTTGTAGTATTTAGTTCCACGGTTACATGCACTAAGCGACTGTTAGTAACATATAATGCTTGCAAACTAAAATAGGGAGACATCCCAAACTAACAAAAAATGTCACATTGTAGGAACAGTTTTAAAATAAAATAGAAAAAAATCGTGGAAACAGAGGTACAATCGTTAACCCTTAGATACATATATACATGACCGCTCATGACTTTCTTAGATTGTCACACGCTTTTCAATATAAAGTGGCGTGGTTATACTAGTTTTATGTGCACCCATAAAACTAGTTTAATCACGCCACCTTTTATTGAAGTGTCTGTCCCAATTTTTGTAGATCATGTACGTTTTTTTGGGGGGTTAAGTAATACGAGGGTTGTCCGTAAAGTTCGTGGACTATCTCAATAAAATCTGACTGACATGTCCTAGTTTCAATTATTTCGGACATGTAAGTCAGATTTTATTGAGATAGTTCACGAACTTTACGGACAACCCTCGTATGTGCTTTAAAGGCACCTTCAGTAATATTTCAGCTATATCGCGGCAGTTAGGGATAGTGGCAATATAAATACCACTAGTCGTGGTCACACCATCCTGCAATAATTAGTAAATGCTTAACGTAGATCAACATAATTATTGAGTGATAGAGGTTTACTATCAGTTTTAAATTTCATATTTTATTCATGACATGGAATGGATATTTGAAATTCTCATTTAAATCATTTGATGTGTAAATTGGTCATTAAAAGATTTAATATCAAAATATTCATCATGAGAAACTTCTGCTCAGCTAAATGCTAGTCATTGAGCAAATAGATTAGATTTCTATCAAAATTATATAAGATACGAGCTCAGAAAATTGTTCATTATTCAAAGATTTGATTTGAATTTCGAAAAAAAAACATGTCAACTGTTTCATTCTGGTTCTACATTTTGTTTTAGTATTTTCTTAACTGTCTTTGCCATTGCACGAATCAAATGTCCAAGTATACAGTCACACCTGTTTTAAGAGGCCATCTTTGGAAAAAAAAGTATTTTTAAAAACATGTGACCTCTTAAAAGAGGTTCAATTCATATGACATTTTCTATGACAGAACAAAATAAGTGACATTTTAATGAAGGTAACTGCTTAATAGAGGTGATCACAAAGACAAGTTTGACTGTGTAAAACGTTAAAAATATATAGGTATGTATTGCTAAACTGTTGTACACAGGCCGTACTTGTGACAATAACTGCCGACAGAATTACGAATAGTCGTCATGACGACAATGTTAGTGTCGAAGACTGATTAAACATTAGACATCCATCACACACATGAAGACTGATTAAACATTAGACATCCATCATACACATGAAGACTGATTAAACATTAGACATCCATCACACACATGAAGACTGATTAAACATTAGACATCCATCACACACATTGCAGTAATGATGGATTCCAATAAAACAAAAAATGAAGGCAAAAAAAAAAAATGTTTGGCTAAAAAATTGCTTGAAATTCACAATCTCTTTGTCACAATTAAGGGTAATCCTTTGAGCGAGTCGCCATAATGGAATCTCTAAATCTAAAATATATCAACTCCCGATTAAACATTCGATATGCATCATACATATTGCCGTAATGACGGATTCTAATATATTCTTTTTGTACACTAATAGAATTTACTTGGATAAAGTTTTGCATAAGGAAAGTTTGAAGATATACCATAGGGTAAAAGTTAAAAAACCATCCAGTTATCTCCTAATGTTACAAAACCATCCAGTTATCTCCTAAAGTTACAAAACCATCCAGTTATCTCCTAATGTTACAAAACCATCCAGTTATCTCCTAATGTTACAAAACCATCCAGTTATCTCCTAATGTTACAAAACCATCCAGTTATCTCCTAATGTTACAAAACCATCCAGTTATCTCCTAAAGTTACAAAACCATCCAGTTATCTCCCAAAGCTAATTTACCTTCCATCATTTTACTTTTTGAACAGGAATCTACAGACACACTCATATTAAAGCGGACAATTCTTATTTAAATGTAGTACTATACAAGAGGAATGTTTGCTTGGATTCAATTAACCAGTATAACATCGCCACAATTCTGTAGTTGTCCTAAGTCTGGTCATAGAAGTACATCGAGGTTTCAATATTATCATTTTTATTTGGAGGATTTTGAAATTGTCAAAATTACATGACCTAAGAACTGTAAATTTCAAGTAAAATAAATCTAGTAAATCATGTAAGTGCAGGAGCACTGATTACTGGGCGAATGATAGCCTCGGGGACTAATAGTCTACCAGCAGAGGTACTGTCCCAGTGATAGTAATTATATATAGATATAAGTTACAGTATTAGATTGGCCTATATTATACATGTAAGTAGTCATTCTATTAGCTTATGCTTAAACTGGGTATTGTGTATTTCATTATAAACGACTAATTCGTTTAGTGTGAGATGGGACTCATTATATGTACGTCTGATAATAATGAATGAGGGATATAATTATTTGCAGAGGAATATTACTTCGACACATGGTATTCCTATGACAATTCATAATTCAAAATTAGAAATTTTGATTAAATTATTTTCTAAGAAAACGTCCAAGATGTATCAAATGGATAGCAAGAGGACGTAAACCAACGAACGACAGGCAATATAAAGTTCCAACAGAAAAAGAACGGAAAGACAAAAATTGATTTTGATTAAGACTATCGACCACGGGCAAGCAACTGGTAAACCTTGTCACTTGCGGTTGTGAGTCGAGTGCACCCTTTTTGTAATTTAAAAAGCAGGGCGCGAAACCACGCCGTATTGGTGATAGGCTTGTAAGAGCTGCTAGATCCAACGACCTAAATCATTGAGCCACCCGGGCCCCTAAAAGACAAAGAATGAGCTACAAAAGACAACAGCGGAGGAACCCGGGGTACCCCTGTTTATATTGGTTAATGTGCAACCTAATAAGGTTATACATATACAATATTGTCATATTGACGGTTAATATAGAATTTATGTGGCGAGGCTTAGAGACGGGAGAAAGACGAGCTTATTTATTATATTGCACGAGAAACAGTTGTTAATCTAATCTTACTTGTGTAATTTTATTTTGACAATCACATCAACGTGAAAGTCAATAAATCAATGAAAGTATATTACACCTGCTTTCTAAATACCGACACATGTTGATTGACTTTATATAGTGTCGTCTTTAACGAAAGTTGCTAATGAAAAATAAGAATTGCGTGAAAAACATATTATTGTAAATATCTTACTTTATAACGTTGTTTTATTCGTATTCTATCAGCAGCTGTTGTTATTTAGACATTATTCTATATCTGTATACTAGTATCTGAAAGTATAATGAAAAGCTAATAAACGTCGGAGTACACTGAAGGCACGGCAAAGAATGGACAACCCATAGACACGGACAACATTGGGTGAAGAGGACACAGAGCGAAGAATGGATAACCAAGAGACACGGACAACATTGGGTGAAGAGGACACAAAACACAGCGAAGAATAGACAACCAAGAGACACGGACAACATTGGGTGAAGAAGACACAGAACACAGCGAAGAATGGATAACCACGAGACACGGACAACATTGGATGAAGAAGACACAGAACACAGCGAAGAATAGACAACCAAGAGACACGGACAACATTGGATGAAGAAGACACAGAACACAGCGAAGAATAGACAACGCAGAGACACGGATAACATTGGGTGAAGAAGACACAGAACACAGCGAAGAATAGACAACCCAGAGACACGGATAACATTGGGTGAAGAAGACACAGAACACAGCGAAGAATAGACAACCCAGAGACACGGACAACATTGGGTGAGGAAGACACAGAACACAGCGAAGAATAGACAACCCAGAGACACGGACAACATTGGGTGAAGAGGACACAAAACACAGCGAAGAATGGACAACCCAGAGACACGGACAACATTGGGTGAAGACGACACAGAACACAGCGAAGAATAGACAACGCAGAGACACGGACAACATTGGGTGAGAGATGACTGAGAAAAGTCCTCTCGTTTTAAAAAAAAACATCGTTAATCACTTAATATAGGCCTCTTAATACATGTGATAAGTATAACAAATACAGTCAAATAGGGTTATGTCGAAGCCGAAGGGATCGTTAATTCTACTTCAAAATAGCCGAGCTAAGAGCTACTACAAACTGCGGACTAAATGATACAGTTCGAGAAACCTCGTGATATAGGAGTAGAATCTAGTTTCTCAACTGCACTGTACAACCCCTTTCGAAAGGGGGTTATGTGGGACAAGCAACTCGCCCTAAAGATGTGACGTCAGAACAAAAGTCCTGTAAAAGTATTGTTGTGATAGAGGAAAAAAGTGGGAAAATCCATTGTCATTTGTGATATATTTCGTAACTGTCAACCAGATCGTGATGACGATAGTAGATTTTGAGTTGCGATGGCTTCAATACATTGTTTACTAACGTAAACATATAAATCTGTCAGTGATCAGTGGTCACAAGTAAACATGCATATTAACACCGAAAAGTGCTGACGATATGATCTGTTGATATATGATATATGTTTGTCCTCTGTCATTATTAATATATTCTTGTATTGATTGTTGATCTAATAAGTATGCAAGCCCACAAAGTAAGTAATTAAATATTTAATCAGTTTCTATAGTGACAGATGTCTGTCCTGAGACCTTGACCATCTTACATATTGTCTTCACACGACTTGAGGGAAATAAAAGTATATCCCCAACTATATGTTAAACGTTGTCAGTTAACGAAGGAATTTGCGTGTTATCTGCAGAATGTTAATTTGGAAGGAAATGCACGACTGTTTCATAATTATATTAAGCCCCATGTGACCATGTTATATTAAGCCAATATTCTGAAGATAAATATATACCAAGTTCAGAAATAGTTATCAGAAAATATATTTATTATCCATGGTGTATCATTTATATGGTAGACTCATTTAATAATACATTTTCCTTGTTTTACAGAATTATTAATTTACAAATATTTCTAGCTAGTTAATTAGATTTATAGTTCAGAGACTCGTGATCGTATGGTAGTTGGATTTACAACTACCTATGCAATCAGTGCCTATCAACACTAACGTTGAGAGTTCGAAACCCACTCAGGGGAAACAACATTATGTGATAAAGTTGGCAGTGACTTACGACAGGTCGGTTGTTTTCTCCTGGTCATCAGGTTTCCTCTACCAATAAAACTGACCGCCACGATATAACTGAAATATTGTTGATAGTGGCGTTAAACACCACCAACAATTTATAGTTGATCAATTCTACTATATATTCTATACTCATATTTCCCTACTCTAATTCTGCACTTTTCTTTATAATAATATTTTTTTATTTCTTTTTCTCATCAATGTTTAGATCGTTATTATGATCGTCGTTGTGTAAAACATACCTCTGATTGAGAGTAATATGATATATAAATGGCTGAATACCGTGGAGTGAATACTTGATATATTGATTGGTCAGGTTAACAGTGTGTGAGCTATTGTTATGACGAAACGAGTGTTTAAAACAAAATAAATCTTGTATTTTAATTGCTTCGCTGGGATGAATATATGGACGGATATTATTACAGCCACAAGTAAAACGGGTATATTGCATATGATCGGGAGACTTAACCTTGTAACTGGACACTCGGCACGATGAGGTTGATGTTTATAGTGATAACTTACTGAAGCAACACTATTTAGATATGTTGCTCTTTCAGAACACATTATGCCGGATCTGAGCAAACCAGTAATTGTTCAAATACAATTTGTTTTTACTTAACTTCAAATTTTTGTTTTACAATAACATATTAAGTAAAATGATACAATAACATATTAAGCAAAATGATGCAATTAAAATTGATCAATCGTTCTAATTTATGTGACAGTAGTATGTCATCGTACTACCACAATATGTAATAGACATTACATGGTAGACAAAATACTACACATAACACTAATTAGTGAGTAACATCAACCACCCTGTTAAACAACACCGGCATTATCTGATACACGGGTATGGCAATCGTGTTTGACAACTTTAGATATATTAATACAAATAAAATAAAATAAAGAAAACATGAACCACACTGTAACCAAAGTTGCTTTGGAAGGATTGCATTATCTGATACACGGGTATGACAATCGTGTTTGACAACTGTAGATATATTAATACAAATAACATAAAGAAAACATGAACCACACTGTAACCAAAGGTGCTTTGGAAGGATAGCATAATCTGATACACATGTATGGCAATCGTATTTGACAACTTTAGATATATTAATACAAATAACATAAAGAAAACATGAAGCACACTGTAACCAAAGGTGCTTTGGAAGGATAGCATTATCTGATACACGGGTATGGTAATCGTGTTTGACAACTGTAGATATATTAATACAAATAACAGAAAGAAAACATGAACCACACTGTAACCAAAGGTGCTTTGGAAGGATAGCATTATCTGATACACGGGTAGGGCAATCGTGTTTGACAACTTTAGATATATTAATACAAATAAAATTTAAAAAAAAAACACGAACCACACTGTAACCAAAGGTGCTTTGGAAGGATAGCATTATCTGATACACATGTATGGCAATCGTGTTTCACAACTTTAGATATATTAATACAGATAAAATTAAAAAAAACACGAACCACACTGTAACCAAAGGTGCTTTAGAAGGATAGCATTATCTGATACACATGTATGGCAATCGTGTTTCACAACTTTAGATATATTAATACAAATAACAGAAAGAAAACATGCACCCCGTACAAAATGTGAGTAATATGATCTGTAATTATATTTAGTGGAAATTGACGACATTGTTTAATGATCTGATCAGTTAGTCTTAAGTAAAATAAATGGAATGTAGGTAGGGATACATGTAAAAAGAGTCTGAAGATACAAAAGTGGTAATCAGAATCCGTATATCGAAGAAGAACAGACAAAACAATCGCCAAAAGAAACAGTACAAACAACGATCTACAAAACATACACATAAAACAAAGATCGGGTAACACGAACCCCACTAAAACCGGGGGTGAATTCAAATGCTCCGGAAAATATGTTACGTTATGATGACGATATATTTTGTTGTACTAGACCAACTCGCTGAGATGATTTTTAAAGATGCTAGCTCACTCAATAAAGCAACAGCTCGTGTGACGATGATGATGTTTTTTTGTACTAGACCAACTCGCTGAGATGAACTTTTAAGATGCCAGCTCACTCAATAAAGAAACAGCTCGTGTGATGATGATGATGGTGTTTTTTTGTACTAGACCAACTCGATGAGGTGGACTATCAATGTGCTAGCTGTGTCACTAGACTAACACACCGAGACGGAAATTAACGGTACCATGGCACTAACCAACATTCCTTCTGATGACGATGATATAAGTTTTGTACTTGAATTTAAATGACTCCAAAATATCATCCGAGAAACCTATATGAAATAGGTAGGTTAAGTAATTACCATGTTGCAAATACATACGTATATACACGTCCAATTAACTTATTTTTAACATTTCTTTGGTTTTACAGCGAAAACAGTATTGTGATGATTATTAAAGACAGAGAAAACGACAAAACATAATCGATGTGATGTTTGGTGTTTAACGCCAATTTTAGCAGTATATCGTGGCGTGAACAAATTATAGTATTCTATTTTCATAACAACAAGACAGAAGATCCTTAGATATATACCAAATGTATGTATAAATCAATCATGTTATATGTACAAGTATGAAATAGGAAAAAGAAAAACAATTCCATGTAAAAATGCTTGATTATAGGACCACCATAATCGTTAAAGTTGCTTTAAGACATGTCGTTATAGTCGCTATAATCACAGCTCTATAAATAAAAGACAGTTGTTGTAGTTGTGCTCTTGTTTAAGGCTGTGTCTGTCTTTAGTAAGAACAATTGTGTACGAACATGTCAAGACAATGCATAACGATTTAATGAATAGAATTCAAAACAAAATGTAAAAAAATAAATAAACAACACTCTGAGCTACACGTTGTAAAACTAACATCCGTCACGTTTCTTGTCTGTTGTGAATGTGAGGTATTGTACAAGCCTAATTATAACGTTAAACGTCTCTTATTGATCTAACTTGGCACTAATTGGTAAAATGAGTTGGGAGTTTTGTTAACATATGGATAAATTGTATTACTATGGTTACCTGCATAGCATGCATATATGGAGAATAAAGGTAGGAAAATATATAATTTATTTACAGGAGTATTAGAAACAAGAAGAGAAGCGAGCTTTTATTTCCTGTTTCAAGGCCAGAACAAATACATTTTATGTCATTCAAAAAATTTACGTAATTATCGACTACAACGTCAGGTATGTGCAAAAAATGTTAAATATGCACAGCGTGGTCGATGTTTGAACAGTGTCACGTGATCAAACGACTCGTCGTCAGTGGTAACAATACATTTTGTATATGCATATTAGAAATGATATTCGCTAGATTCCAATTTTGTAAAATTTCAAATCAATATACATATTTGATGACGAAAAGTTCAGAAAAGACACAAACGTATTAATCTTAATCATGAACGACTACGTGGAAAGTATGTATTTTTTCATTATATCAAATAAAAAATAAAAAATACCATATTGTCGGAACATTTTCACAATGTAATCAAAAAGTCATAGAAAGCGAGACAAAATCGATACCCTAACATATATATAAATGTACATGACCTCCAAATGTCATAGTTGGCTTGGTACACGCACTTCAATAAAAGGTGTCGGGGTTAAAACTAGTGCTATGCACCCAAACCTCCCCACATAGTGACATGATGAGATCATGCACGTATTGTCCACATGGGAGTAATAGTACAATCCTCACATACAATTAGGTGGGTAGTGTTGTTGTAAAGATGACCGTGTTCTAATCTTTATTATCTGTAGGCTTTGCTTTCAAAGATAATTACAAATACAATATCAAAAGCTTAACGTAATTCACAAGTCATTACAATACAAAAACAAAATGTATACAATATATATTTGTTTTTGCAAAACATCCTTTTCTCAGTGAATGAGTAGTCTGATATTTATATCATAAGAACAAATATTATTGTGATAAAGTTTGACTTTTAATATAGAAACCAATATCACAAGCCTGAAGGAGTTTATAATGAATAACGAATCAAGTTACATGGCTACAGACATTCTCAAGAAAACTACAATGTGAAAAGTTCACATATGACGGAGATATGGTTGTTGTTATGTAAAATTATAGTCAAATCTGTCAAACAATTTGTTCTGCTAGACTATATAAACTATATCTTGTGTGTATATGTTTCATTTATGAAGTTATAACAGTGATGGTCAACAATTCCCCTAATATCAAGAAAACGAACAATCACCTCTCACCTGAACTCATTGAGCATAAAACAGACCACTACAAATGACATTAGAAATCCAAGTCCTGGTTTGTGAATGGACAAACATGTTAAAGATATAGAAATAGGCAATATTGATACCCCCAACAGTGATGGTCAACAATTCCACCAATATTAACAAAACGAAAAATCACCTCTCACCTCAACTCATTGAACATAAAACAGACCACGACATATGACGTTAGAAATCCAAGTCCTGGCTTGGGTCAGACACAAAGGTGTTTTGTTATTTGAAATCCTCAATTTTGTTCAGCTATAGGATTTTAAATATCACTATGTCCGTCTTGTGAACCATATGTTTTCAATATCTTTGGATTGTCCATTTTTGATTGTCCTTTCGGTATTCTCTAACGTTTATTCTCAAATATGGTTTGTCATTTGTACCTTCAATATTGTTGGTATGTTTTATTATTCAGTAGATGATAATTCATCCACTTCCTTTTCATATACGTACTTTGATATAATAATAAAAGATAAAGTAGTATATGTATATCTTATAATCTGTTATAAACGAACACTCCTAGCCAGCTGTTTCTTATTAGGAACAACATCTGGATATTTTCTTTAGTGTGGCATTTTGCAAAAGGAAGTAAAAATTAAATCACATCCGATATACTACATGATCGCCACTTTGATAAGGATTGTGCCACATATAATTTCTCTAAAACTGGGGCTCCATCGGGAATATTGTGCCATGTATGTGAGAACTATGTTCCCTCAGGAATAGGTGACCATAGCCATATTAGGCTATCTTTTGTTTTTTGCTCCCAAACATTTTAAAATTATTTTGCTTTCCAAAATTTCGATATTGAGCGTACCTGATGAAGGTTATTCATGAAACGCGTCGTGTACACTAAATTAGATATCTACGCTTTTATTAACATCGGTTAAATGAGCATGGTAAGTGTATAACCTAATAGATAGAATAAACATCATTATTTGAAAGTCAAGGAAGACCTAGCAATTATTTACCTTGATTTGTCTATTAGATTTTGAAGCTGTTCCGTCAGTATGGTATTTTTTGTTTTTCTATTAGATTTTGAAGCTGTTCCGTCAGTATGGTATTTTTTGTTTTTCTATTAGATTTTGAAGCTGTTCCGTCAGTATGGTATTTTTTGTTTCTTTATTAGCGTCAGTATGGTATTTTTTGTTTTTCTATGAGATTTTGAAGCTGTTCCGTCAGTATGGTACGTTTTTGTTTTTCTATTAGATGTTGAAGCTGTTCCGTCAGTATGGTATTTTTTGTGTTTCTATTAGATTTTGAAGCTGTTCCGTCAGTATGGTATTTATTGTTTTTCTATTAGATTTTGAAGCTGTTCCGTCAGTATGGTATTTTTTGTTTTTCTATAAGATTTTGAAGCTGTTCCGTCAGTATGGTATTTTTTGTTTTCTATTAGATTTTGAAGTGTTCTGTCAGTATGGTATTTTTTGTTTTTCTATTAGATTTTAAAGGTGTTCCGTCAGTATGGTATTTTTTGTTTTTCTATTAGATTTTAAAGCTGTTCCGTCAGTATGGTATTTTTTGTTTTTCTATTCGATTTTGAAGCTGTTCCGTCAGTATGGTATTTTTTGTTTTTCTATTAGATTTTGAAGCTGTTCCGTCAGTGTGGTATTTTTTTGTTTTTCTATTAGATTTTGAAGCTGTTCCGTCAGTATGGTATTTTTTGTTTTTCTATTAGATTTTGAAGCTGTTCCGTCAGTATGGTATTTTTTGTTTTCTATTAGATTTTGAAATGTTCCGTCAGTATGGTATTTTTTGTTTTTCTATTAGATTTTAAAGGTCTTCCATCAGTATGGTATTTTTTGTTTTACTATTAGATTTTAAAGCTGTTCCGTCAGTATGGTATTTTTTTTTCTATTAGATTTTGAAGCTGTTCCGTCAGTATGGTATTTTTTGTTTGTCTATTAGATTTTGAAGCTGTTCCGTCAGTATGGTATTTTTTGTTTTTCTATTTGATTTTGAAGCTGTTCCGTCAGTATGGTATTCTTTGCTTTTCTATGAGATTTTGAAGCTGTTCCGTCAGTATGGTATTTTTTGTTTGTCTATTAGATTTTGAAGCTGTTCCGTCAGTATGGTATTTTTTGTCTTTCTATTAGATTTTGAAGCTGTTCCGTCAGTATGGTATTTTTGGTTTTTCATTTTATTTCATTTATAGATATATCTTTTGTTATGTTTAACATTTAAATATATCTTCAAAATTTCGTTTGTATTTAGTGTTACACCCACATTCTATATTAAGAACAAAAAAATTAAACAGGGCAAAAGATATATCACAATCGCTACATGAACTAAGAAAATTGATACAAACAGACCTGAAATGACTTCTCTGTATTGGAATATAAAGTGTTCTCTGATACAATCTCTAAATTAAGTTATAGAATAAGTGATAAACAATCGAACGTGTTAAAATCTAATGAATATTCATAACCATCTGGTACTGAAAAGGCATGCTGTTTTCTCAAGTTTTACTGACGTTAATAACAAATGTTTGAATGACTACATGTTGACATTTATATGCTCAATATTATATTACAAAATTAAATCAGCCCTGAAAATTCAATCTGAGTTTTTCTTTGAAATTTCACATTTATTGGTTCTTTTTTGATACATTTCAATTTCGTCATGTTTCATTTTGACAAACTAGGTGTTGACCTTGCAATGGAGAAGACATATTTAATATCGAATACTGACAACCAACAATGTTTTAATCTAAAAACGCGAAAAACGAGACATGGATGCAATAAATGCTGACAAATCTTTTTTACTACACTGACACCTAACCATACATTTAATCTAAAACTGCTAATTACGAGGTGATGTACCATAAAATGAATTGAATCATCTCGTAGTAGCGTAAGTTTTCTATCATCTTACCATAAGAATAATGGAGGTATAGTTCATTAAAGCCGACAGTGGTCATCGTTACTCGTTATAAAGCTGTCATTACATGGTGCACAATTCCTCTTGGCTTCCAATACATTGATTTTACTATTGAAGCGTTATTGTCTAAAAATGGCATGGTTAATATGGATAAACTGTTAGGATTTATCTGCCCAGAAAAAACCCACAAAAATGGATTCAATGACCTTTACCTAACATAGTATCAGTACATATAAGGTAGATGTATTTTCATTGTTCCCAAAAACTGTGAGCTATTACGCTTTCCAATCTTAGTTGATGAAGGTTATTACAATCTTAGTTGATGAAGGTTTGTCCATCTTAGTTGATGAAGGTTTGTCCATCTTAGTTCATGAAGGTTATTCCAATCTTAGTTCATGAAGGTTATTCCAATCTTAGTTGATGAAGGTTTGTCCATCTTAGTTGATGAAGGTT
>MJUT01022812.1:64701-81608 GCA_002080005.1 Gigantidas platifrons
CACTTTTTTGTAATTTACAAAGCCAGGCGGGAACCCACACTGTATGATAAGTATTATCATAAATTCCCTTTAGAACACAACAACAAACAATATATGGCAGTTCAATATCATTTAGTATGCAACATTTACAGTTCCAAAACTAAGTAATAATTACTAAAACTAAAGTTGTCCAGACATAGATGACATTAGAACACTTTACCCATCCTTTGCCATGACAGACTTCAATTATTTGGCTTTCAAATCTTTTAGCAATGCACCTACCTAATGGATGTTATTCCATAAAAGCGCCCCCACAAAATGTGATATCTACGTCTTTATTACATAGTGTGGTTTAACTATATCCTTCAAATAATAATTTGATAGTGGTGTCGCAATTGTTTCGTTTTCCTCGAATTCTCCATTATTAGCTTTTGAAACAGTGTGATATTTTGTTTGTTTTTCATGTTATTTGCCTATTTAAGGGGCTGATCGCATGGTGGTTAAATGTACATCTATTATGACTGGTTCCCGGTAGCTTCCAGTGGTGAGTTTGGTTTTTCCCTACCAGTAAAACTGACCACCACAATATAACTGACAAAGGCGTTAAATACAATGGTAAACCAAGTGTTCATTTTGATCGGGTGTAAAATGAGACATTGTTGTTTGAAATATGGATCCTTGATGTAATGTAAGATTGCAGTTATGAAAAGTTTGAAGATACCAAAGAGTAATTAGAAGAACAGACAAAAACAATGACAAAAAAAAAAAAAGCAAAAAAAATGCTACACAGACAACTAAAGATTACACAACACGCATTTTCTGTTTTCAATGGTTTATACAAAAGTAAAACAGAAAATAAACAACGAATCATAGCTCACATTTTATCACAATCACACGTTACGGTAAAATGACACATCTGTCCCATTGTATGTCACAATAATAGCTGCCGTCAGACTTAATACTTATATTATGTCTGAACATTGACAAAAAACACCAGTCTCGATTTGTCAAATTATTTGAACAAAAGTAATGCAAAGAAACACTATGTGCTTCATTTTGTTAAAACCTCATCTCGTAACATTAGTTAGCTATAAAACAAATTCAAGTCAGCACGATAACACAACATATCAGTGAGAGAAAAAGAAGACATATGCATCATTGTAATGGAGACGTTGACCTTTTTTTTAGACTGATGAATTTAATACTAGTAGTTAAATCTACTGACCTATTACCAGCATATCAAATCTACAACAGGATTTTCAATTCCGATTTAACCCCCGCCACATAACATTTGTATGCCTATCTAATACCAGCAATTTAATTTCCAGTACCATGAAAAAAGCTTGAAGATACCATATGTCTTGGTCTTTGTTTGTGTTGAATCATTTGAGGTGAGAGGTAGTTGCTCATTTTTTTTTAATCGGTGGAATTTTTTACCATCACTATATAATGACTGATCTTTTTTAATAAGATTTAATACCAACAAAATTCTCAATGATAGTGTATAAAGTTTAGCAGATTTTACAGAAATCAATTTTGTAAAACAACGATCGCTTTCAAAACACATACAAAGATGACATAAATCAAACAAACAAACAAAAATGAATTTTTCAACGTTCTTTACAACATTTAATTTTATGCTTAAACAAATTAAATAACGGAGAACATTACAGAAGACCACAGAACAATCATGTGAAATATCCGATAATATCGTCTTTAATTAAGAAAATTATCACGGAAAGCAAACAATACATTAAAACAATTACTAAAAAATAAACATGATGCCTTACCTGTTGGGCTCTGAAAACTTTCAGTTAATTTGAACATACTTCCATATTATCAATGCTATTATAGATTGGATCAATACTTATTCTAGCTCTTCTAAATCATATGTTTTGTCTCGGTATAAGTAATTTCCGCTTTTAATTAATTGAAGCAAACGTTTGGCAAATAAGAACTGGTATTTAAGTATCGTGTAAAGTGTAGTCACTCCTCACAATAGAACGTTACGGAGTTATAGCTTATAATACATTACGTCATCGATTTTCGTATAAAATGGCGACTTTAATATCAAAATGGCTAATGAACTCTTGCCAGGACCTACATATGTTCTAGCTAATACAGACGAAAAGGCAATATATATATAAATATATATAATTAATTCTCGTAGGAATCGTTGTACAGTGTTAGTAGTATGTCACAGTCAAAGATTGTTAGGAATCCATGTAACAGGTCTCAACGAGCAAGAATAGTTTGAAGATACCAAAGGGCCAATCAGAATCCGTAAATCGAAGAAAACCAGACAACGCAAAAGCCAAAAAAAAAGTACAAAAGGACAAACAACGATCTACAAAACATACACATAAAACTAAAGATCGAATAACACGAACCCCCTAAAAACCGGGGGTGAACATGTCTCAACGAGCTATATAATGCTACTGGTAGTCATTCTTCGACTGGTAAAAGACAACTTTTTTGACCATCTCCATTACATCCTATATTACACGTAACGATCAAATAAAAACGTAGACATCTAACTAGTACACACGACGCTTTACAGGAATAACTACATCAGGTACATTCGCAGTCAAATGATTGGAATACCTAATGATTTAAAGGTATATGGCAGCAACAAGACCAACGGTCCTAAATATGGAGAATGGTATGTATATTCTGTCTTCCCTGCAGCACTAAAAAGTATCTAAATAGATGATAGAAAACTTTGAAAATTAACAAGAGATGGGTGACGTAAAAAATCCAAATAATCTTCAGAGTTGACGTCATAAGTAAAATACGAAGGCAACTGATTGTGAGGTGATAGAAAAAGTGATGTACTGCCAATGACTGCATAGATCAAAAATAGTATATAGACTATGCATTTTGACTACTGTAATAGTACAGCTGGTTGATTCATTCTTGATTGACCTTTCAGTTTTCGCAAACGTTTATTTAATATGTGTGCTATTGTATCGGGTTTATAAGCACAAAAACCCAACGGCCGCCACTAGTTGAGCAGGAACTACTGACCATTACAGAGCACATGTGTTCTTCCCGGTTTTTAGTGGGGTTTGTGTTACTCAATCATTAGTTTTCTCTGTAGAGTTATTGGTTGTCTCTTGGTCATTTTTCTTCTGGTCATTGTATTGTCTGTCCTTTGATTTATGACTAATGATTACCCTTTAATATCTACAAATTTTTCTTTCACAGACAATTTAATAATGAAGAAAGTAAGTTAAGTGAATAAGAACAGATGATTGATAAATCTATTGATATAAAGCATGTTTTTATTAAGAGATGTTTGTCCAGTAAAGACAATATTCTTGTAAATAACAGAAAAAATGATTGATTATTCGAATCTGTCCTGTCACATTGTAGCCATTCTGAGATAAGAAAATTTGAAAATTTATTTATCATGTTCGAGAAGAAGACATTAATCATTTGTCTAGGCGGGAACTAAGGTTAGAGTTTCCCGGAAAGAAAACTATTATTTTCTCATTAAGGAACGAGGTAGTTTTGTATGTAATGCCCTTCATCCTTCTTTAAAGACAAAATTCACCCTTACACAAAAACACTGCACATTATTACTGTATAATTAAGACTCGTTCTATGATAACTATTATACGGCCAATTTTGTTTCCTTCGTAACGGATGAAATAATTGACTTCAGGTTAGACTGTCGGGAGTTCTACCTTCTAGACAGATTTGAGATATTTTAAGATAATATTCTAAAACATTCGCCGGTTTTTGCTTTAAATGTCTGGCTTGCAGAATTAAAACCTCGCTACGTGCTTTCATATGTGGTACAGTCCTTGCATCAAATTCTGAATAATTTACTTTAATAATATATTAGCTTATGCTTAAATAAACGTTAGAGAAAACCGAAGGGACAATTTAGTATGGATAATCCAGAGACACAGTCAAGTAAAGTTTGAAGATAACAAGGGTCCACCAGATGCCACAAATCGAAGGACAGACAATGCAACAGCCAAACGAAAAAGGAGAAAGGGATAGAAAAATGAGCAACATAGCACTACATAGAAAGCATATGACACAAGTCACAGAACGCAGAACAGAACACACAGAATTAAAAAGATAAGCCACACGGACCCTATCGAGGTACAATTCATGTGTTTGCGATGAGTAAGTAGTTCGTGTTTCGTACAAGGCACCATCCGTGATACTCAAAGTCAAGTACGGTACAATTATTGTGGGTGATAGAGGAAAGAAAGCTATCTCGACAAACGGAAAAAGCCATTGTCATTTTCGAAAATAGGATATTTCGTAACCATGAACCAGTTCGTAATGTCGACTGTAGGATTTTTATAGCAATTTATAAAATACTACAGACCTCGTGATTTACGGTTCAATCTTTATGTAAGAAAATTAATATTTGCATTTTTTGTTCGATATTTATTCTTACTAGGGTTGTTATATGCGTGCACTCATTGTGAATAAAATGATGAAAAGGAAAAACTGGAAAAAAAGTTCATATATTTCTGAAAAAGCATGATATATTTTTTATTGTGCTACGAGAATTAGTCTATTACGTTTTCAGACAAAACTACCCATAGCACGAGCTTTGCCCCGCCACATTTTTATTGAAGTGCCCGAACCAATCCAGGAAAGTGAGCGATCACGTATTTGTGTCTTAGAGGTATGGCCATTTCCTCTTTTCTACGATTTGTCTATGGGAATTTGGAACTGTTCCGACAGTGTGATATTTTTGCTTTGTTTTTCAGTTTTATTAGTGACTTTCATTTGAGTCTGTTATACCATTTTCCTTAGGCAAGGGTCACGTGTCCTTAAAGTATCCATGGCACTTTATGAGAATATTAGCCCTGCTTAGGAGAGATTGTGTCACACACTCAAAAACCTATTTAAATCAGATAATAAAAAAAATAATGTTTTTTATTTTATGAGAATCTGTTTTTCGTTCATTTAATCCAAAGAGACTTCAGATAAACACGGAGTCCTTCTCAGCATTAAATCAGAATAATTGTTTTGATGTCTATTGCCACAATCCAAGAAAATTTGAGATAATATTTCCGTTTCGAAATGTCGACGAGTGATCTTGTTTCTTTCAATAAAGTCAAGATATTTGTGGCTGTTTGGGACTCTCTGCCTCACAAAAAAAGCTTCATTGACAGACGTTATTGGATAAAGATATATTGTAAATAGCACATTTAACCCTTAAATCAATAAAGGCAACAAGGATTGATGATTTGAAATAACTTATTAATATCCACAGGGACCTTTTGTTTAAGCCGATTTGATATTGTAACCGACACCAATGTTATAACAGTGTGTTTTGACATTAAATTTTCCTATTTATCGCTTGAATAACTATTAGAATTACAAACACTTTGATGTAATTTATTGACAATGTCAATCTACTAACGTAATGGCTAATCAACAATACTAACAGCAGTCATGGAGAATTTAAACAAGATAACCGATACATAGGTTTCATTCATAAATTGATAAAATTTCATATTAATGTAAAAAAAAAAAAAAAAAAATTAACAAAGTCTTTTCAATATTATGGGGGATAGCATAGAAAAAAAAGTATTAATAATAAAATTAAAACAAAAATTAAGACAATGTCGGAACAGTTCCAAACTCCGAATATAAAAGTAGTAGAAAGAGGCAAAATCGACGGCTCACTTTCCTGGCTTGGTACAGGCACTTCAATGAAAAAAAAGTGGCGGAGTTAAACTTGTTTTATATGATTTGATTGATTTTTGGTGTTTAACGCCACTTTCAACAATATTTCAGCTATATCATGGCGACCAGTTTTAGTGGTGGAGGAAGCCGGAGTACCCGGAGAGAACCACCGACCATGGGCAAGCAACTGGTAAACTTTATCACTTGCGGTTGCGAGTCGAGTGCACCCTTTTTTGTAATTTACAAAGCCGGGCGCGAACCCACGCCGTATTGGTGATAGGCTTGTATGAGTTGTTAGATCCAGCGACCTAACTCATTGAGCCACCCGGGCCCCAAACTTGTTTGGCTAAAATGCAAATGTGACCAAAATAAAAATAAAACAGAAGAAGCGTTTTGATTGGACTAATTTGGAGTACGAGCACTCTGTACTCTAACATTTGATGACCATTCTTTCTGTTTTTCCCTTTAATCTGTGTTTGTACTGTTTTTATAATCGCTTCATCCTAATATCTCTACGGAAATAGGTTATAAACGCCCGTTCTATCAAATGTCAGTTCAAGAGCCCCTTAACTCACAGAAGGCAACCACACCACACTAGGTGAAAGAAAGTAGTGACAGTTCGTAGAACAGGTTTATATGGTTATGGGGCTTACAAATGTAACGCCATTTTCAAGAATAAAATGAAAATATATATCGCGCTGTCGGAATACATGTAGTTCCAAAAAAAAAAATCTAATAGAATAAATTGTAGACAGAAGCACAATCAATACGCCTAACACACAAATACATGACCTCTGACCCCTAACACACAAATACATGACCTCTGACCCCTAACACACAAATACATGACCGTTTATTTTCCTAGCTTGGTATCGATACCCCTAACACACAAATACATGACCGTTTATTTTCCTGGCTTGCTACATGCACTTCAATGACACGCTGCGGGTTATATACAATATATATTTTTGTCATTTCCGACAGAGGGGAGTTTCAATTATTCAGTATAAAATTTGCTACATGTTTTTAATCTATAAACCACATAGACCCATGTTTCTAAACAAATTATCTAATATTGTTTAATATCCCATCAGTGATTAAGTTATTTTTGAAATCAGGACATAATACCCGATGTCAACTTGAACAAATCAATGGCTAATTATTACAAGTAAGACGATTCCAGCCCACGTAGATCTAGAAATCTGATCATTAATACATTATGGTTTCATTCATAATATTTCATTCTCTTTAATGCATAATATATTACTATTAAATCATAAAATCTATACGGTTACCTTCATATACAATGTATTATGACAATACTAAATATAGTCTGCAGGATTTATGTTTGAACTCTCCAAGGGAGACCCCAATGCACTCATATGTGGAGTGCATGTGTTTCGAAAACTGCGTTCGCTAGTTGTGTGGGATGAATTAAATACGCAATTCCACCTTAGAACGGGAGGCAAAAGGGGCGTCCTGTGCATGGATAATACCACGCTTCTTGTACGGCAACGAGACAGCTTGCAACTGCTTTTTATGAGCGATGGTTTATTCGTAATAGGTGTTAGTGGCACACTAGAAATCAAAATTAATTTACCCTGACCCCCTCCTTATTCACGTGCCGCCTTAACGTACTTTTAGTTGAAGAACAATATTAACTAAAAGGGACTTTGAGGTTGTGGTTTATGGCTCTTAACGTCACTTTCAACAATATTTCAGTTATATAGTAGCGGTCAGTTCTATAGGTGGAGGAAACCGGCGTACATACCAGGAGAAAACCACAGACCCGCCGCAAGTCACTGACAAACTTTATCACATAATGTTGTATCGAGTACATCTCGCTTGAGTGGGATTCGAACTCACAACTTTAGTGGTGATAGGCACTGATTGCATAGTTGTAAATCTAACTGCCATATGATCAAGATCACGACGGTCCCTCTTTTCGTTAAAATATTAACCAAAAGGAACTTTGAAGAGAAGCTGTATTTTTCAAGAATTGTTGACAGCAATAGTGCAATAAACCCACCTTTCAATTGTTAAAACAACAAAAACAAACACCACAACAGACTATAGCATTAATTTCAGTTGTGTTATCGACAATACTTACAAACGTAAATATGCAATCTAATTTTATTGCACTTTTGTTAGTAGGTTAAGCATATTTTGTCTGTTCAATTGGCAAATCAAATATGTTTCAACTACCAACAAAAGTGTAATAAAATTAGAATGCATATTTACGTTTTTTGTGATATTTCTAAGTCAGAAGATGATGTTGTACAATATTTACGCTTTTTTTGGAGACATTTCTACGTCAGAAGATGATGTACAGAATATTTACGGGGTTTTTTTTTGGTGACACTTCTACGTCAGAAGATGATGTAGAATATTTACGTTTTTTTTGTGACATTTCTACGTCAGAAGATGATGTAGAATATTTACGTTTTTTTTTGTGACATTTCTACGTCAGAAGATGATGTTGTAGAATATTTACGTTTTTTTTTTGTGACATTTCTACGTCAGAAGATGATGTTGTAGAATATTTACGTTTTTTTGTGTGACATTTCTACGCCAGGAGATGATGTAGAATATTTAAGGTTTCTTGGTGATATTTCTACGTCAGAAAATAACTCAATTTCTCTCTAAAGTTGGTAAGCGTATCATAAGCAATCACTCAAAGACATTTAGGTTATAAGACGTAGTATGTCATCTGTCTTTTTTGAGTGTCATATCCTATACTTGTGTGGCAAGAAACACTATCTAATATAGAGTGAATCGTTCGATGCTTTAGATTGATATACGCATTCGGTATTTTGTAATATTCTATAAATGGGATTAATTTTTAGTCAACTAAATGTTTTTATCTCAGATAATAATGGCAAATCAATGTCGGGTCAGTAAACATTTCTGCGAACTGATATGACAAAGATGCCCAATTACGTGCTAATATCTGTATTATTAGGACTCAAAAATTATGGATGAACTAACCCAGTCCATTATCTACCAATTTACAAATCTAAACGAAATAAGGAATAGGCATATTATGGCAGTACTTCCCACAAATGATTGGCAAAGAAACAAACTTCAATTAGGCCTTCAACATTCATTGATTACACAACTTACGAAATAAGTCGATTAAAATAAGATTTGAGCACATATTCTGAAAAATTCCAATATTTATGTTAATAACCTAATAAAATGATAAACAAAACAAAAAGCTTCATGTATTTCCAAAATCAGAACGGAAAATCGAAGGAAGACGTGTAAACCCGACTACCCTCACATACATATATATGACCACCTAATGACTGAATAACAGGATATTCCCTCTGAAATAAATCGAATGTTTCACCACAGGCACTTGTTTCATTAAAAAAATATACGCCCCCTCCTCTTCCTTACTTCAAGGTAAACATCTGTCCTTTTCCTCTCCCCACTTCGCCTCAATATTTTTCGCTTATTTGTGATCCTTTCGCTGACCAAATTATATCGTTACACTCCCGAGATATTTCTCTTTTGGACTGCCACATTTAAATATACCTACCGGGCCATGTGTAACAATGCCATCGTGATCATCTCCTCTCAAATGTAAAGTAAGCCTTTAAAATACAGATAATTGTTCCAATGCAGATTATAAAAATGTGTTCAACACTAAATTATTGACATTTGATTTTTAAAGCACCTTTTTTTATTTTCTAAATCAATTTAAAACGGACCGGAAGTGGCTGTATCCGATTCAATGACTTAAAAATAAAACAACCTAACTTCGCTGACTATTCTGATCCAATTCGTCTGAGGGGGGCCCTGTAGGTATATTTAAATGTGGCAGTCGAAAAGAGAAATATCTCGAGAGTGTAACGATATAATTGGGTCAGCGAAATTATTACAAACAAGCGAAAAATATTGAGGCGAAGTGGGGAGGGGGAAAAGGACAGATGTTTACCTTCAAGGCGTATATTTCTTTAATGAAACAAGTGCCTGTGTGTTTCACACATGAAATAAGAACTCGCTGTCGCGACGTCATAGTACATAATTCTCAATGTTATATCAAATATAAAATCTTTGCTCGTTGTAAATGACAATACAGTTCGTGTGTTTTTAACATTCCTTGCGTCACAAACAACGTGAAATTCTACATAATAAGCATTATAACTAATACTTACTTTCTATTATCTAACATATTTCACTTGTGACCGAAAACGATATATACATTGCTCATGCACTAAGCGCATCCGTGAGGGTTTTGTTGTTTGGTCACTCGTGATATATTTCATGGGTAATCAAAAATTAGATGAGTAATCTGCTGCTGTTGACATTCACAAAACATTCCACTATTGTCTGATAATACTTATGTAAAAACTCAAAATTTAATTGTATTGCAATTAATTACAGACACTTAGCGTTCGGTTTCTAACTTACATACTCTAAAATTTGCTTCTTAGACACTCGGCGTTCGGTTTCTGACTGAGACATTCTGGGTTCTTATTCTGACTTACTTACTCTGCGTTCGGCTTCTTACTTAGATATTCTGAGTTGGGCTTCTGACTTAAATACTCTGCGTTCGGATCCATGACGTAAATCAGGATGTGAACATATTGAGATGTCATTCAAGTGTAATGAGTTACATGGTGTTTCTGTCATATGTGATGTCAATTTGTTGTTTTAACATGATAGTTCATTTCGTCCTTAGCTTGTTTTATAAGTGGTAAATCTGTTTTGAAATCAATCTCACTTTCACACATAGTAAATGGAATTAAAATTCAGAAATTTTAACATTGAAGCTAATATGAAACATTACAATATTGCTAATTTTGATTATTTGATTTATTGAAATTTAAAATCTAGTTTTGTAATGGGTGAAGGACTAACACCAAGGTTGTGTCAAATTTGCATAGTGTTCTATTAATAACATTTTTTTTAACTAGTAACTCGGGAAATTAAAGTAACACTTTAACATAAAAACGTAGATATATTATGTAATGCGCACAACCAACCTTCATCATATAGACTAAAAGTCAAACGATTGGAGAACTAGCATATTGTTGTTCTCGCATGTATTCTGTGACGATAGATAGACATATAGTTTCATATCCAGGGGCCCAGGTGGCTCAATGAGTTAGGTCGTTGGATCTAACAACTGATACAAGCCTATCACCGATACAGCGTGGGTTCGCGCCCAGCTTTGTAAATTACAAAAAGGGTGCACTCGACTCGCAGCCGCAAGTGAAAAAGTTTACCAGTTGCTTGCCCAGGGTCGGTGGTTCTCTCCGGCTTCCTCCACCACCAAAACTGGTCGCCATAATATTGCTGAAAGTGGCGTTAAATACCAAAATCAAATTCAAATTCATTCATATCCAATTTGACATACATACATGACATAGATCTATATAATTTTAGTAATAAAAAACACAAATATCTAATTTAGTTCGCACGCTGTGTTTTCCATATTCGTTCCTGGATATTAGTTTTTTTCTTAATAAGTGATATTTTTGATATTGTTCTTAATATGACAAGTCCAGGAAACAACTTGATTTTTTCTATCTAAAACCCAATAGAAATTTAAACAATATAACTGACTCAGGACCGCTGTGTTCTATTTTTTTTTATCACTATCATTGTGGGAAATTTCCTTTCATTTCTATGTGATTTTGAAATAACTTTTTCCCTCTCAAAGTTCAAAATTTACAACGCTTTTAAATTAGCTTGATTCACTTGTTCAACATACATATTATATATTGCGTAGTAATTTCAACATTTTTTTCGATACATTTCTACCGTTTATCTAAGTATGCGCTAAATTGCATAAACACTAATTATCGTACTTTCTTTACTTTCGGAAGCTACTAAAAGTTAGCAATAATTTTTCTGCCATCGGCGGTTGATTTATAGAACTGGTTTGTTCATCTCTAATAAATCACGTACAATAAAGGCAAACAGATTCCGAACAAACAATCGCTTCTGTCTCTATCGATTTCTTGAATGACACAAAAGTAGTCTTTTTACTATAAAACGCTGCAATGATTGTGATATCTTTCCCCCAAAAGATAACATAAACCTTCCCGCGTAATCCAGATGACAGACCTAGTAAGATCCTATTTCATCCAAGAAGATAAATCATAAACTTCATTAGATAGTCTTTCGAATGGGCTGTATAATATTTTCTGTTTTATTTCCTAACGCGATGAACACAAAATTAAATAGACACAAAAATCCAAAATAAGCTGACAAATTGCCTTGTTTATTTTACTGCTCTCTAAATCACATACTATATAAAACAGTAAATTATTGATGGAACAAGATTACTTTTTGTACAGTCGCACTCTCATCCTTGTACTAATCCTGAAGTCGTCAATTTTTTTGTATAGCCGTATATACAAAGTACGTATGTCCTGGACTTTTCAGCAATTTATCAATTCGTACCGGTATGACATATCTAATAGAGTTAGATATACACAGACGTTCGTATTAACTTTTTCATTTTAGGAATAACAGTATAATTTAACAAGAAAAAGTTCCATCACATTATATTAAGAATGACAGAAATTGTAGATTTTCGACGAAATAGGTATGGTGTTTCGCATTAGTTGAACAATTAGCATTTCCTAGACAGAGATCAAGACAGCGAGCGCGGATAGAGTGCACATATTCCTGTCGTATTCCCGGATTTAATCAAATTCAAAGTAAATGAACTTCATTCAAATCTGAGTTCCATTCCGGTATTGATTCTTTTATTAGTGAACCTTAGTCTGTCTTTGAAAAACTGGTTTACGATTTGGAACCAGGACATGATGAAGTGAACACTATTCTTATATGTATTAATCAAGTTTACACAATTGAAATGTTACAACACTACATTATATTTTTAGTAAACGTGAAAAACACTGGATGCATATAAGATCTTTATTTGGCGTAGTATGATTAAAATTGTCAATAATCATAATAATCAAATATCATAAAAAGGTTGACCAGTACTATCATTAAAGCATATTGTGACGGTGAGGGGCAACAAAAAACAAATCCGTATCTCACCACAGGAAAAATTAAGAACATAGGTTCACGACACCACAAAGAAGCAAGACAGTAATAATTTGATTAGCTCAACTTCTCAAAACACATTACAATTATATAGTAAACATACACTGTATGCATAACATTATAATTACGTGGCACGAAGGAGTTAATTAATTTCTGTTGTGATTCTTCGGTAAAAACGATCAAATAATTAAGAGTGATGTTATATGTCAAATATTTCTCTACTATCAAGTCTAGATATCATTTAGCTTTTCTACGAATTATCTGATCGATTTCAGAGAGCTAAACTAAAATACAATATTGTTATTACATATAATTTGTAGACGTATATCAATAAATTTACAGTCGTTGAAATACTGAGGTCGAGAAATACGATATCCTTGTGTGGCTCCACTCCGTCTTAAAGAGGAATCTACTGTTTGGTAGAAAAGGATTAAGGACATGAGGTATAACCTGTATGAAAGAGGCGTTAATATTGTAGACGTATATCAATACATTTACCGTCGTGGGAATACTTGGATAAAGAAATAGGACAAAAGAGCTGTCGACTGGTTATAAAGATATAGGACATTCTTGTGAGGTACAACTGGGAAGAGGTGTTAACACTGAAGACGTACATAAATAAATTAACCGCCGTGGAAATACTTGGGTCTAGAAATAGGAACTTCTTTGTGGTACGCGATACCGGTACAACCCCCCTGAAAGGAGCGTTAACACTGTAGAAGGACATCAATAAAATGAATGTCTTGGGAATACCAGAGGTAAAGAAATCGGACATTCTTGCCAGGTAAGATGTCTGAGTGGCGTTCTTGGTTATAAAGAAATATGACATTCTTGTGGGATTCAATCTCTCCGAAGGAAACGTTAACATTGTAGACGTATATCAATAAATTTACTGTCGTGGGAATACCTTGGGTCATGAAATATATCCTTCCCGTGCGTGGCTCATTCCGCGTAAAGAAGCGCTATTATTGTTGACGTATATAATTTAATCTACCGTCATGGGTATACTCGGGTAAAGAAATAGGAAGTTCTGGTGTGGTACAACCCCTCTTAACGAAGCATCCACCTTACACGTTAAATTTGTAACATGTTATAATGAATAGCAATGTGTTATGAGTTATCATTGGTGGTCAAATGTCTGACCCTATTCATCATATCTCCTTTAAGTTGTGACGATAAAAAACAAATCATGTTTTACCTACAATATTTCTTGTTGGTCAAAAGTGTCTCCATCATGACTATAGCTGAAATACTGTTCACCTGACGCTAGACAACAATACATATACGCTCCCTAGATGTGCATTTCTATGACATAGTATATCCTAGTAGTATTAACTACTCGATTTGATGAATTTTCAAAAAATGATTTAAATAATATTAGATCGTATAAATGAAATAACCAAATGTAGAAAACATGGTGTTATTATGATATCGGTCAGTGGAGTGGATACAGGTTCTATATAAAGTCCCAGAAAAATATACTACAATAAAAATGTTATGACTTACCACTTCAGACTTTGATATGTGCAACTGAAAAGATAAATAAAAACGTTGTTAAGTAATTGTGTACATATATACAAATGTAGCTGTATCGTGTACGTATGCAATATTGGTACACAAGAGAACACACAATGGACATAGGATAACACTTTACTCTATGTAATCCTCATTAAATACAACCACAGTTGTTGTAGCCATTGTCTGTAAGTCGATTTACAGCATCTGATTATTCCTTTGGTATCATAAAATAAAAACGTAGATGGTGCACACGGCGCGTTTCTGGAATAACCTTCATCAGGTACGCTCAAAATCGAAAAATAAAAAAATCCGAATAATTTAAGGTAACTTTCCTTTGGTATAACAATTTCCTTAAATAATATACACGTCTATGGACCTAATTCGAATATATATTGGAAAGCGAATTTTCCCCTATCCATGAACATTTGTATCACACTCCCTCTCATTAGCTTTAAAATAATATAAACATATTGACGTATTCGGAAAGAAATTGTTTACCATCCTAATCAACAAGACCACATGATTTATTTGTATGGTATTTTTTACGTTCTATATGTTATTATATATATATAGAAGGCCATAGTGGTCATTGACTTGTCTGTGAACTGTGTTACCTTCATAAAATAAAGTATTTATAATATTATTAGTCTTAATTATTTATTATGTATACTGAGGATATATTGGTAAATGATAATAGGGCCAAAACGCTCTAGGAACAGCATACAACAAAGGGGGGGGGATTTTGGACCTATTAACCGGCTTGAAACCGCCACATTTTTGTGCCCTACCAACATCAGAACCTGAATTTCCAATGTTATACATGGTGGTCTTTTTGTTATGATCAATTGATTTAAGTGAGAGGTGATAATTCGTTTTGTTGAAATTGGTGGAGTTGTTGATCATCACTGTTTTAATTCTATTTTCATATCAAATAGTCCTAAGAAATGATTGAAGATATAATACGGGGTATGCAGGAGCTGTTATGTTTGTGCAGTGTTTTGTAGATCGCTGTTTGTCCCTTTGTTTTTTGTTCTCTTGACTATTATATTATCTGTCCTTTGATTAACGGTTCTTCCTGCTTTTAGCCCTTTGGTATATTAAAACTTTCCTTAATCACATGACTGACACACAATAAAATGGCAAGAGGAAAAAAGAGATGTTACATAAAAAACAAAAGATAGAGAAATATGAACCCCACGACAAACTGGGTGGTCTCATGTGCCATAGACGGAAATAATATTGAAAACAAATATTCAAATTATCCCGCTACTCGTACAAGAAAATCTACCATATAAACGAGAAGATTTTGTGGAGTTAAAAAACACATAATCTGAGAGATCTACAGATGCAATTAAAGCAAAAGATGTATGCGTGATAACTCCTATAATTTACTTACATTGTTTTTTTCATTTGTATGGTATAATTATATTTTAGATTAACACAAGGAAACATTCGTGATTGTTGTTTTGATCTATATATAACTAATAGGCAATCAGAACACATCCACACTGTCCGCGCCAATGTTTTATGGATACAATAGCATGTGATAAAGCTGGTCAGTGACTTAATGAAGTTCCATGGCATCCTCTGACTACAGCGGTTTCCCCGACCAATACAAATGGCTGAAACGATTTATCTAAATATATCTAAACAAGCGTTAAACACATAAATAATAATTATCGATTGGGATTTCACCAACATGTGGAAAACAGTTACATAACCTCATCATTTCAATAAGAACTCCGCCACTTTTTATTGAAGTGCCGGTACCAAGATAAGGCAGTGAGTGGCCATGTATAGGTGTGCTTCATATGTACTGATATCGATTATGCGTCTTTCTACAATATTTCTATTAGATGTTGGAACTGTTGATACAGTGCGGTATTTTTTTTTGACACGATAATGATCTCCATTAAAAACACTATTGGAGCAGGAGCTGCTTACCCTTCCGGACCACCTGAGTTCATCCCCGGTTTTTAGTGGAGTTCGTGTTACTCTATCTTTAGTTTTATATGTGTGCTTTGGAGATCTTTGTTTGTCCTTTTATACTTTTTCTTTTCTTTTGGCCATTGTGTTGTTTGTTCTTTTTCGATATACGGATTCTGATTGCCCCTTTGGTATCTTCAAACTCTTCTTTTGTAGATCTTTGTTTGTCCTTTTGTACTTTTTTTCTTTTGGCCATTGTGTTGTCTGTTCTTCTTCGATACACGGACACTGATTGCCCCTTTGGTATCTTTAAACTCTTCTTCATATAAATCCTTTACAATAGAATCTTAATACAACATTACAAGTCCTCTCAGTAGACAATGTTAGTGGGATTAATACAAACGTAGATATCTAATTTAGTGCGCACAGCGCGTTTCTGGAATAACCTTCATCAGGTACACTCAAAATCGAAAAATTGGAAAGTCAAATAATTTAAAGTTTTGAGAACAATAACATCAGGGGTCCAAGCAGGATCGCCAAAATCGGCTAAAGTCACCAAATGGAGGAGAACCTTAGTTTCATTAATAATTACATTATTAAGGAACTGTACATTTCAGTTATAAATACATCCAATAAACCATGTGAGTGCCGAAGCCCCGACTACCGGGCGGATGATACCCTCGGGGACTAATAGTCCATCAGTAGAGGTGTCGACCCAGTCATAGAAACACTGACTACTGGGCGGATGATACCCTCGGGGACTAATAGTCCATCAGTAGAGGTGT
>MJUT01022812.1:84305-104044 GCA_002080005.1 Gigantidas platifrons
TCAGTAGAGGTGTCGACCCAGTCATAGAAACACTGAATACTGGGCGGATGATACCATCGGGGACTAATAGTCCATCAGTAGAGGTGTCGACCCAGTCATAGAAACACTGACTACTGGGCAGATGATACCCTCGGGAACTAATAGTCCACCAGCAGAGGTGTCGACCCAGTCATAGAAACACTGACTACTGGGCGGATGATACCCTCGGGGACTAATAGTCCATCAGTAGAGGTGTCGACCCAGTCATAGAAACACTGACTACTGGGCGGATGATACCATCGGGGAATAATAGTCCACCAGTAGAGGTATTGTCCTAGTGATAGCAATAGAAACCTAGATATCAGATTAGTGTTGTTCAATCCTTAGTTTTCTGCAGATCTTCCTGTGTTCCTTTTATCCAATGTTGTCTTTTTTTTTAATAAAGATAAGTTCACTGGCTTGCGTTTTTAACATCGATAAATTGAATTTTAGCCTAGGCTTTTAATTATACGTATATAATTAGTGAAATATATTCCTCATTGTGGATCTCCATTTATTTCAAAATAATTAAGACAAACACTCCACTGTAAAGTGAAATTCGTGCGCTATTTAATTAATCGTTAGGAAAAATGTTTCAGGGTAATGAGTAAATGGCGTTGTAACACTAAATTAAAAAAAAGTGCCTAATAAATATTTATTATATTCTTTAAATACCATTTTTTCCCCTTCTTACTTAGAATTCAAGACGTTGTAAATTGTCGTGAACAAGACAATGTTATGTAATACCATCATTATACTAAATGTTCGTGTTGCTTTATATAATACATCGGACATGTGAAAGAGTAATTCAAAGGAAAGATGTTTTAGTTGCACAAACAACCACAGACATTTACTGAATGGGCAGAAGAGATGCAGCAATCAGTCATGAAAGCTTCCTGACAACAACCATTTACTTGATGACTGTTTAAGTGACAACTGTTTTCATAGCCGACGGCATCTTGTGATTTTGTTGTTTCTAAGATGTTAGTTTTACAATCCTAGGGAACCATGTGAATATTGGTTTTATCTGACAACAAATAGGTGAAATTATTTTATCCTGCAACAGTATTTGCATTATATAGATGCAGACATAATGTGCATTGTGTATTTAATTGTACAAAGACAAGCACCCATGTGATTAATTTCTTCAGCGGTGGTGTAATGGTTATTGTGCTCGCCTCTAGTGTGTAGATCGTTGGTTTGAGCCCTTGCTGGCTCAAACAAAAGATAATGAAATTGGTATTTGCTTCTATAAAATGTAAGGCCAAAGACTGGATGGCTCGGAATCATGATAAGAAGAGTTTGAAGATATCAAAGGGGTAATCAGAATCCGTAAAAAGAACAGAACACAATGGCCAAACGAAAAAAGGACAAACTAATATTTACAAAACATACACGTACAACTAAAGATCGAGGAACACAAACCCCACTAAAAACCGGGAGGGATGAACTCTGGAAGGGTATGCAATTCCAGCTCCATTTATCCATGGGATTTTATTTAATAATAAGCTAAATATGAATTATATTCATCATCTGTTAATACAGCACTTGAGATAGTTTGATGAAGAACTACAATGTAATCACTGTTACTTAAACTATTTTGGTTTTTATTCTAGTTTCTGGTGGATTATTTTTTACCTTCACTCAAACCACATCATCCACTCAAATTTTCTCTCTTTCGGCAGTATGAATTTTATGTTTTCATTTTCACTAAATCCACATCATCCACTCAAATTTTCACTCTGTTGGCAGTATGATGGTTTTGTTTCTATTTTTCTACATCATATTCACCAAATTCACATCAATTTAACTGAAATTTTCACTCTTTCGCCAGTAATATTTTTATTTTTTTTCATTTTCTACACCATTTTTACTAAATCTACATCAGTTTCACTCAAATGTTCTCTCTTTCGGCAGCATATTTATTTTCTATTTTTCTGCATCATTTTCACTAAATCCACACCCGTTTTACTCAAATTTTCCCTGTTCCGTTAATAGTTTTATGTTTTCATTTTTCTACATCTTCACCAAATTCACATCACATCGCGATAGATCACAATAAATATACAACACAGCAGAAAACAAATATAGTCTTCAGTGGAAGTTAATAAGGAAACGGTGACTATAAACTATGCGATCTTTCTTATTTTTCCTTAGATATGAATGATGGATGTGACTTTATAATTGGCTAAGGTAGCATACCAGACACATAAAGTACAGATATTTCTCACTATATTGGAAATAATCGACAAAGGACAGCGTAGTTGATGTACATGATTTTCATATACCAGTGTCTTAAGTCAAGGTATCATAGCTATTCTTATTACAGTAATAAACAAACAGAGTGTATTGTGAATTAACTACGATATTGATTTTGTGTGTTAGTACAAGTATGATTAAGTCTACCCCTACCACATTTTTGCCCCCCACTTCCTCATGACCTGGAATGAGGGCCGACATTATCGCTATCGGATGGTGGTGGCGGGTGGGTTATAGTGCTTTACACATGTACTTGTAACAATAGTTCAGTTAAAGTGGCGTTAAACACTCAACACCGTTGCAAGCAACTATCTTCAGATCTTATACATTATCGTTCCCTTTTTCTAGTGCCAATCGGTAGAGCTTTCTCAGTGTCACCATTAGTAGAGTCTTTTCATTTCAGTCGCGAGGAAATCTCTCGAGAAAACAACCACCCTCGGGTTGAAAACCTCCGATGATCACCTCATATGAAGGCAATAATTCTATAATATTGACAAAATAAAATAAAGCAAAAAACTCCCACGAACCATTCGTTCCTACACAATTTGACACATGCCAATCAGACTGGCTTCCTGTTGCTTTCACAACTTTCAGGCAAATTAAATAAGACGGGAGAATAACGACACTTGTGTTTTTAAATCAGATTATAGATCAGGGTTTGATATATAAAATTCTATCAAATCTTAAAAAACACGATCGATCTTTACAGCCGTGTTAATAATTACATAATTGCACAGCCTGTTTAAGTAGGTTAATAAATATTCAAGAGAGCATTTTCTTATATATAAAATGACACGTCTGAAGATTGTCAAAGACAGAATGGTCATTTCAATTAAAAATTCTTTATGAAAACAGCTGGTGGAGACAGAATGTAATCTGGGTAATTTTCAGACAGTTTTCCTCTATTTGGTATTTACGACACTACTTTGCTCAGCTTTTTTCAATAGCAATATCATTACGTTATGACCACTCCTAATTAAAATACAGCGTACCATGATAAACATGAAACTTAATATAAAAAAAACAAAACAAATGGGGTCAAAGAAAGTTCAAGGAGAAATAACAACATATTTTGAACTTTTTTTTTTTAAATTCTCTTTTTATAAAAAAATAAATATATAAATAGATTTCAAACAATTGACGTTGGTTTTAATAACAAAAACGAAATATTTCAGTATCAAACACATTGTTTCGTATTTCAAGTTTTGAACATTTTTATGTGATATGAAATGCCTGTCTTGGATTTTACTGCAATTGTAAATAAGAAATGTTTGAAGGACAGACAGTACCATTAAAACTGTCATTTTGACGATAAATTCGAATATATATGTGTGTGTGTGTGTCCTTTTTCTGTTTGCCATTGTGTTTTCGTCGAATTACGGCTTCCGATGACCCCTTTCGTATTTTCAAGCTTGTCTTTCTATAGAAACAATGCCCGCTTGTCATGTTGAAGTAGAATTTCCCTTGCTCCCCCACCAATGTGAATATATATCCAATCATGAACTAATCTCTTCGTATCTTCGGGGTAGGTGGTAAACGTTTGATTTCTGCTCCCTTCTTTTCAGAAAGCCGGGCAATAAAATAGTTTCTTTGAAGTTGTGTAGCGACTATTATTAATAAGCAATGTAAATACAAATATATTTTCGATCATAAAATGTTTGACGCCAGAAAAAACAACAACTCTTATTTATAGCGAACGGCATGATACCTCATGGACAGACATTGCATCGCACACATCGTAAATTGTTGTTTTATTTGTAAGTAATGTTATTGCAATTTGTGTTTGACCGATTTATTGTTTGACCAATGCCAAAAAACAAATTATATTGCTTCAAGACAGAAAAGTATTATTGGTATATCTACAATAAGCTGATGATAAAAAGAAAGGGAAACATAATGCCACACCTTCAGAACAGTTCCAAAGTCTTATAGTAAAATTGTGGAAACAGTGGAAAATTCGAAACCACGAACACACATTTCCGCTCACTTTCCTGGATTGGTACAGACACTTCAAAATATGTGGCGGGTTTAAACCTGTTTTTTTGAACCCAAATCAGCATGATTATTCACTAGCCATGCTGTCGCGTTATTCACCAAGTCTTCTGTTGTGTTTTTTCTATGTGACTCAACCTCCCCTCTTAGTGATATGATGCGATCACTCTGTTGTGTTTTTTATATGTGACCCAACATCCCCTCTTAATGATATGATGCGGTCACACAAGTATTTTCCTTATGTGAGTAAATATCAACTTTCATACATAACCAGGCGAACAGTTGCGTTAAAGAGCACTCTAATCTGCAACGGGGGCCCGGGTGGCTCAATGAGTTAGGTCGTTGGATTTCACAACTCATACAAGCCTATCACCAATACGGCGTGGGTTCGCGCCCGGCTTTGTAAATTACAAAAAGGGTGCACTCGACTCGCAACCGCAAGTAATAAAGTTTACCAGTTGCTTGCCTATGGTCGGTGGTTCTCTCCGGCTTTCTCCAGCACTAAAACTAGTCGCCATGATATAGCTGAAATATTGTTGAAAGTGGCGTTAAAACACCAAAAATCAAAATCATTAAATCCAATCTGCAACACTATTCATAATTTAAAAACGTCATGCAGGTTTACATGACAGTCGTGTTGAATAAACAAATCCAGACAAAAGTACAGCACTCTTCTTAAATAGAAGCTTGTTTCATTTTCTCCCATGTTTTCTGAAGCAGCAACAAAATAAAATCGTTATTTCTCTGTGATACGTATTTTCCATCAATTTAAATTTTCCGATAGCTACAAAATTTAGATTTTCAATTTTAATCTGAGTGAGAGTGGAATATTTGTTGAATGAATTACACGTAACATGTAATCAAGATTCATTCTGACGTAGAATTCCTCTCAAAGAAAAAAGTACAAGATTATATTGACAAGCTTAAAAATCCAATCTCTCGGTTTTGAAATTTTACATAAATGTATATTAATGTTTCTGAAATTTAAATTACAGACTATAGGCGTACTCGTGTCCATTGATCATTATAAGGTTACACTTATCAATCGTTTGTAATTTATACAGTACAGAATATATATACTACAACATTTCACTCTTTTTAAATCGCTTCAGGTATTGACATTAAAAAGTAACCCTTCAATTATGGAGGTGATAAAAATAGGAGAGAGAGAATCAATAAATCAAAGGTAAATACCAGCCACCTTTTAATGTTTCACACAGCTATATCATAACACTAAGTATCATTGCATACCTTGTCACAAACAAAATCCAACTAGCGACTTAATATTTCTCCAGAAGTACAAAATGTTATTATAAATGTATAATAATCAGGATTAGGCATATATTAACATGAATATCTTGGCATAAATAACTTTAAGTCACTCTAAATAATAAAGAATCAGTGTATCCTATTACATATACGTAATATATTTGAAAACAGAGTTATATGTTAGTGATACAAGACATCATTTCCCGAACCTATCCAAATTAATGTCAAGGTCTCATGTCTTACTTACATTATTTGTGTTTGTTTACGTATAGTGGTGTCCAACACATGTTGTGTTTTGTTTAGTTTATTTTCGTCTTATGTACCATGTGTTGCCAGTTTCACTGGATTTTCCATTTTTGATTGTCCCTTCGGTATTCTCTAACGTTTATTTTCAAATACCACGACATATTGCATTATAAATCCATGTCCTGGGTTAGGACAATCATCTATATGGTGTGGATAAACCAGATATGATCCTAACATTACCACATTTAATCAATCTCTCTGTATGTGTCACTAATAGAAATTCATCACGTTTCTTTATATAAAGTTATATTTTTTGCACACATTATGATCATGTATCTAAGCTTGACAGAAGTGTTTGAAGATACCAAAGGGGTAATCAGAATCCGTAAATAGAAGATGAACAGACAACACAATGGCCAAAAGAAAAAGTACAAAAGGACAAACAACGATCTATAAAAAATACACATAAAACTAAAGATTGAGTAACACGAACTTGCAACTGAGATGTTTTTAATTTGTCAATCAATTACATTTTGCTTACTACCGTTCTGTTCATATGATGTTGCCATTTTCATTTCTAATGCGACCCCCCCCCTTTTTTCGATGAAAAAAAGGAAACTCAGAAATTAACCTTGATACATAACAAGGGTAATGTGAGTGGGATTCCATGCAGTGGTTGATTGATCTGTATGTCAAGAAGATGTATAGCAGGAGGATTAAATTCTTCAGCTCGTGGGACAAATTTTATGTATGACATCCTAGTCAAATCTTATTATTATTAAGTTAGAAATTGGATTTTTTTTTAAAGAAAAAAAAGTAATTAGAGAATTTGTATTTATAATTGAAACTTATCCGGTTTTATGGAATCAAAATAACAAGACAGGCTCAATAAACTAATTATATATATATACTAGTTTATATGTTATATTGAAAGTTACTCAAGGCAACGTTGAAAAAATTCTTACAAAACAGAAACGCATGAAGGATTAATTTAATCTCTTATAGGTTTAGTATTTAAACGAGAATGTAATTAGAAAATGTAGATTGATAGTAGTATCATACTTGATCCATTAATCATTAATAATCTTGTCCTTTTTCTTTTGCCAATTGCGTTGTCTTTCTTTTCTCGATTTACGGACCACGATATAGCTGCAATACTGATAACGTTGGCGTTAAACACCAATAAATAAATCGATCGATTTACGGATTCTGATTACGTCCCCTTAGTATCATAAAACTATTCTTGTACATTACATAAACGTTAACTATATAAAAATAATAAGAAAATTAAGATGTTTTACGTAAACTCTGTTGACAAGGGAAACATCCCAGTGGTTATTGCCTCCATAAGAGATTAATATCAAGATATCAGCCCTCGATGTGTTGTTATCCCTCGGGAAAACAACCACCCTTGGGATGACAATTTTTGATATCATGATTTCCTTGACAGAAAGCTGTAGTTAACAAGGAAGCTACTGAGTTATAAATATTATAAACAGAGATTGATATTAAAAAAGAATTGATACATATTTTCACCATTACATTGAAAAGTAAACGTATGCGTCCTGACACCAGAAACATTGCAAAACAACAGTTTGTTTGTTGACAAACAATACAATACAACATAATACTATAGGTCTTGTACAAATTGATGTATTGTTCTATTATCCAATAAATATTTGTATTACAATTATTCAGTCTTTGATTAATCACTTCATTTTTTCACAAATTGCGTCAAATTGTATGACATGACTTACGTTTTCTTTGAAAGACTAATAAACAAAATAAGCAAACGAAAATTAAATCAATTTAGGATTTGAATTAATTCTCATATAATAAATACATAGTTTTTCTATTCTCATGACGCTTTGAAAAGGGATTTTATACCTTGAAATTCTATTGAAATATACATCGATTTTACTAATCAACCAAACTTAAAACACTTCATATAATACGGTTGTAGACAAGTTCAAAAGAAAATACATACTTATTTTACATATCTTAGTATTTACGTGGGAAAATGTACCCATAACTATTGACGATATTATGCAAATAGGATCCAGGCTTTCTGTCTCAAATGTGGCAATATGCGTGATGCATTTTACAAAAAAAATATTTTCAAGAAAATCAAAAATAATCAGAGATCAAACAAACATGAACACATTTCATTGTACATACAATATCGTTCAAAAGAAAATTTTGAAGATACCTAAGAAGTTATCAAAAACTATAAATCGATGATGGCTTGAAAACACCACTATGGCCAAAATAGAAAGGACTAAAGGACAAAACTAAGATCTACAAAACACAACACAAAAAAAAACTAAAGATTGAGCAACAACAGTCCCACTAAAACACTAAAAACTGGGTGAACTCATGTACTCCGTGTGCAATTCGCAAAGAGGTCCATGACGACACTGAAAATTTAAATCGGTAGAAGAGGAGACAAAAATTCACTATAACGCCTTCAGACATAAATAACAACGTGTTAGTCATATAAGGGTATTAAAAAAGTAAACACATTTTTATTTTTCGTGTCACAAAAAAAAAAAAAAAAAATCAAACCAAAGAACAAAACAAACCATTTATTAAAAGATATATAAAGGGAAGTAACTCTCAGTTCAGATATATAAAAACGGAAGTACCTCTCAGTTAAGATATATAAACGGAAGTACCTCTCAGTTAAGATATATAAAAACGGAAGTACCTCTCAGTTAAGATATATAATGGGAAGTACCTCTCAGTTAAGATATATAAACGGAAGTACCTCTCAGTTAAGATATATAAACGGAAGTACCTCTCAGTTAAGATATATAAACGGAAGTACCTCTCAGTTAGATATATAAACGGAAGTACCTCTCAGTTAAGATATATAAACGGAAGTACCTCTCAGTTAAGATATATAAACGGAAGTACCTCTCAGTTAAGCATTTTTTGTTTATTGAAAACACCGTTTGAGGAGGGAGAAATTATGTTGGATATTCGTTTTTTGTTGTTCTTCGTTGTAATATTTTCTTTGGTAATTATTAAAGTGAAAATATAGCCAACCATAGCAGCAAGAATTACTCAATCGTCTCTATACAACACACGAAAACACGACCAAAGTTGGTATCACTTTAGACAGACACAGATAGATGACTGTTAAGCTCGTTAATGGAGTCATCTCCCTTTCCGCATTTTAATTATTATATTGTTCCACAATTAAAACAAACAATTGTGTTATCAACTCTATACAATGCATGTGCTAAGCAGCATTTTACGCTAAACTGCATTCATTTATCATTTAAAGACAGCTTGTGAATTATGTAAACATATTGTCTAGAAAACTGACGATAGTATCAATTATGGCATGAACATACTTGTATCATTTATTCCCCTAATCATTCATAGCATCATTATAAATGTAATGTTAATTATCAACATTTCATAAATATCCTTCCCTTTGAAGTTAAATTGCTCCCGGTGGGGTATTATATGACGAAGGTAAGGATAAAGAATCGTATTAGCATATTTACTTGCTGATGAAGATATAATATACATGTTAATCACCACTAAAAAGCATTCTTCCTTCGTACGTTTGCATATGGCTTCTGAAGAATCTTGACGTATTTATAAATATTTACACATTGTGTAAATATTGTCATGTTGTTATGAAAACGTAGATATCTACTTTACTGCGCACTATGCGTTTGTAGAGTAACCTTCATCACGTACGTTCATAGTCAATCATGTTCTTTCTAGTAAATAGGTAGATATCTACTTTACTGCAAACGGCACGTTTCTAGAGTAACACTCATCAGTAGCATTCACAGCGATTGCAAGTCAAATAATTTCAAGAGTCTTTGGGAGCAAGAAAACCAAAACGGGATACATATAATATACAAAATCGGATACGGGTATCTGTACCCGAAGGAGATTGACTCCTGATTTAATACATTATTATTATATAACAACTGTCAATTTGAAACTTAAATACATATTTGAAGAAAAAAAACATGCCAGAGCCGAAACAATGACTACTGGGTGGATGATACCATCGGTGACTAATAGTCCACAAACAGAGGTTTTGACCCAGTGATAGTAATAAAGGCATAGATGTCTAAGTGTCAAATTAATACCCGATTGTTATAATGTAACAATTCAACCGACCATATGCTATCAGTTCTATTACAGTGAAATATCTTGGTTTATGCCCGTGGCATAATGGAAAGACATATGGTTTTCGAAATGGTAACTCATCCTTGTGAAGAAACAAAATGATATCCAATGCCATATGTCATGTTCTTTTGGTTTGTGTTCAATGTTTTGAGATGAGAGGTGATTGTTCGTTTTCTTGATATTAGTGGAATTATTAACCATCATTGCTTAATCTTTCTGTTCATACTATCTTCAAAACAGGATTAAGATCTCAAATAAGACAGAATCAAATGATGTTGATTGTTGTAGGTCGTTGTCAAACGATATAACTAAAATAGTGTTGAAAGTGGCGTTAAACACCATAAATCTATCCCTTAGCCACTCAGATAAGACAGAATCAAATTATGTTGGCTGTGGTAGATCGTGGACTCAAACTATGATCCTGTCAAACCATATACTATAAAGTGATCTTTTCTGCTTTTGTGATATACAATCATTATTACGATGTAAGAGCAAACACGGATTGACTTGGAGTCGGGATAATATGCCCCCTTCCCCTAGAGTGGCATGTCTTGTTGAGCTACACTAAAAACTAAAAAATCCAGTCGAGTGCTAGTCTAGTAAAAGACGGTGATCAATATCATCTTATCATAAGCAATACGTGTTCTCTCCATAATAAAGATGGAACATTACTCGCTTCGCAAGCAAATAACAACCACCCTACACAATGTTTTCAAATAGATACATTAAAAAATTACCGCATTATACATAAACACAATACTTTCACATATTGTAAAAACTACTAAGTTGCATTGACACTTTTGGTGCGCACGAGGGCTCAAATCTAATTCCGTAATAAATATAGAATATAAAAAGGGACAACATCATGTTTGATGTCTCACCAACATATTCCGATGATCTCTGCACGATATTTGGTTTTTGTTTTTTTTTTATTATAACATGATGATGGTGATACGGGGTTACTTCTGATCTTATATGAATGGTATATACAGCCCTTCTCTAGGGTCCTGATAAAAATAGTTTATTATTAATCTTGATACGAGCGAATGCCATTGGGATAGTTTTAATGAAAAAATAATTTTCATAATACAATTTATATGATAACTGATATATCGAAATAACGGCGTTTACTATTGGTCTTATTGCTATTCAAGGACGTGATTCTTTATTTCAGAAAATAATGTTAAGAATTATATGTCTTTCGTGTTATATATTATATTATAAACCAAGTGGTGGTTTGTTATACGGGTATGAAATTGAAGCTATTTTGTAACAAGTTGTAATTTATTATGCTGTTTTACAAGGGTATGAAATTGGAGTTGTTTTGTAACGAGTTGTAATTTATTATGCTATTTTACAAGGGTATGAAATTGAAGCTATTGTGCAACGAGTTGTAATTAAATGTGCTATTTTACAAGGGTATGAAATTAAAGCTATGCTGCAACGTGTTGTAATTGGGTATGCTATTTCTTTTTTACAAGGGTTTGAAATTCAAGCTATTTTATAGCGAGTTGTAATTATTGAAGCTGCGTTGTAACGAGTTGTAATTAAATGTACTATTTTACAAGAGTATGAATTTGAAGCTATCTTGTAACAAGTTGTAATTTGATGTGCTATTTTACAAGGGTATGTATTTGAAACTATGTTGTAACGAGTTGTAATTAAATGTGCTATTTTACAAGAGTATGAATTTGAAGCTATTTTGCAACGAGTTGTAATTAAATGTACTATTTTGCAAGGGTATGAATTTGAAGCTATTTTGCAACGACTTTGTAATTAAGTGTACTATTTTACAAGGGTATGAATTTGAAGCTATGTTGTGGCGAGTTGTAATTAAAGCTATGTTGTAACGAGATGTAATTAAGGCTATGTTGTAACGAGTTGCAGTTAAATGTCATACATTTACTAAGGCCAGTCAATGGTATGATATTGCATGCCATTTTTATCTTTTCATAATTAAACTTTTCAAAACCTGATTATTCATTTGCTTCACTGAAATATGAATCCGTGAGGACACCTACATCATACGTCAGACGTATTGATCAAACAGGTCAAATAATATGGCCACATATGCCACACTCTATTTTCTGATTTATATGAATTCAAAGACACAAATTAACATCTGACAGATATTTGTGTATCATTAATGTATATTAATTGAAATGGAGATTGAATATCCATTCTTTGAGAATGTTTGTGAGGTTTGCACAATGTATTTATAGACAGAAAGAATCATTGATGTCGGTTTAAGGTTATGTCTGTTGAACGACATTTTTAACACTTGACCATTTGCGCATTTCCGACTTTGATGCTAAAATTATATACTTTACGGGAGTTATTTTCCTTTAAAGCTGACTAACGTCCCCTCTTTTCGGGTATAGCTCAACAGAAGCATCCTATATCTTTCCCATAAGAGTTTAATTTGTAATGCTTTAACAACTTGTTAATAACTGGTTTACAAAAGGAATAACAACGTATAATTTAAAAAAAAAAAGGGAATGGGCAAAATGTTGAAATTTCAGCTATGGCGGTCAGTTGCGTTGATTGGCGAAAATGTTCAGAAATATAAATGTAAATAATGTGATACAACAAAGAAGTTGACTTAACTTATGGATAGATGAGGAGAAAGTATGCTATATTTTTGAAACACCTCGTTGGTGAAATTGTTGGCGTGCTCGCATCGAGCGTGGAAAGTCGTGCGTTCGATGTAGTTCCGGTCAGATCTTTGCAATGTGTATTTGTTCCTTCTCCGCCAAGCAGAGTAATAGTAAGTACTTGTTGGTTCCAGATCAAGATATGTGATCGAGGTATTTCAGTCTGATAGCGCTATAACAAATCAGTTCAGTGAGTAGTACAAAACATGTTATCATCATCTCCAGGAAAAGGTAGCCTGGTAAAAGGTATTGCTCAATTGGCTTTAAATTAAGGTTAGATTAAACCGGAGGTGCAATCGAGAGTCAATTCAGAGACAGGGGCAGCATTGGGTTCAAGACACAGAATGCAGATAAAAACGAACAAAACAAAACACAGAAATCGTAAATGATAAGCAGGTGCTCCGTAAGGGTTGGCAGTACACGACAATCACCCTTTCAGTATATTATTCACACTATTCCAATATTCAAGCTTGTTTGTGACTATCATTTTATTAAGAAATCGTGAACAAGATAAGATGTGAATTGTTATGAAATTACCAGTATAGATTTTACCACGAATAATTTACGAGTCATTTAATTTCTTAAAAACAGATATTAACAAATGGATCTGAATAGAACAATCAATTATAATGAACACCTGCTTGATCTAAACGTTTGATACAGTGATGTGTGAACATCTGCTTCATCTAAACATTTGATACAGTGATGTGTGAGCATCGGCTTCATCTAAACGTTTGAACTGTGTGAACTTAATAGTATTGCATGAAATACTTCTCGTACAATAATACCAACGCAAATAATGAATACATTTTAATACAGAAATAGTAAAGAGATCAACATGCCTGGAGATTATTTAAATTGTTTTGATTTTGAAATGAAAAATGTTAATAACGAAACTAAGAATTGGTCGCCACAAAGTGCTGATTGACGAGTGGAAAAAAATAACAAAACAGGGGCGAGCTCAGGTGTTCTGGACGTGTAAGCGATTCCTACTCAACTAGTAGGGAAACAAACACTTTAATGATACCTTGGATTCTGACGAAATTATCCTCATGTAAAACCCATCAATACTCAAATAACTAGAAATCAAGGTTATTTTAGAACAGAGGAGAGGGAACTCTTGACTATTTCATCGTTGTCAAAATATACAATACAATATGTTATTTATTATATATACATAAAAACTTAATTTTTGATTCAGATTATGTTTGCGGATAAACACCAAAATGTGGAAGAGTTAATCCGGATAATGGGATTCTAAATTCACTCCTCTGATAATTGGATCTCAAACGTAAATACAAATATAAAAATAATTAATAAAAACCTGCACGGATTTTCGTCCAATCGAAAATACCACAGACTATCACAAAATGAATGACAACAAAAACATGGACAGTACATTAACAGAGTCAGTGACTGCTCGTAAGTAACTGACTGCTATATAAGAAGAAATAATCGGTTGGCTAAAGACCATTATTCGTAGGAACATATTCTTTTTACAGCCACGTTCCAGCTGTTTAGTGGTTATTTCTTGTTGTTATAGCATTGTGCGATATACCTGTCAAGTCATTAAGGCTAAAATTAAATCTATTTCTCTGTTCGATTGACGACGTGTAAGAATGTGGCGTATAAATGTAAATCAATGAAGTGACGACATGTCCATGTTAATTTGTAGCTCAGTTTTCATGTTTAATAGAATTAGTACAATAATAGATAGTCCATTTAGACCCCGCGCTCTTGTCTCTAAATGGAGAAATCGAAGGCAAAAAAACATTATACTGATTTCTTATTAAGGAAGAATAATGTGTTTTTTTTAGAGTAAATATCAATTGTTATTGGTATCAATTTACTTCTAGAAAAAAGTGAGAGATAAAATGAAGTAAATAAATACCACACCACGGATTAGTTAAGAAATCCAATACAAAATCAAGGATACAGGCAAAGTTGATACTGCGTTGACTACTATGATACCAATTCTGTCCCAGTATTGTTAGAAATGATGTTATAGTGACAACCGGAACCTTTTAACCGTAATGGAAGCGGGAGGTTTGGCGCCGTAAAATCTTAATCAACCCGCCATTTCTATTGAAATGCCTGTACCAAGTCAGGGCCATTGCGGTTTCCCCAGTTTTCCGATTGTTGACTGATTTTGTCTGTTTGTTGTACGGTAAATTTGTTATTACCCCTATCCCTAACACACATGAACATAACTGCTCACTTTTATGGCTAAGTACATAAACTTCAGTAAAAAGTGAGGCGTTAAAATTATTGTATGGGCCCATTTAAGTGAGTGATTGTTGTCTTATACCAAACAATTTATCAGCTATATCATGTCGATAACCAGTTACTGTTTGATGAAAATAATGTATATTTTGTACTAGACCAACACAATGGGGGTAGACCTACATAACGTTAGCCACAAGTAGACTCTTTCCATCGTGACAAATTATTCTGATTCCGAGCAGGCGAATGTTTGCTCTTACTCCTGAATGCTGAATACTTATAATTGATGGAGAGCAAGGAAATGTCAATTGTATAGTCTTTGGTTCAATCTGATCAGGGGGCAAACTCACGATTTACCCCACTAGGACGAGCACATGGACCATTACATCATCATGGTGAGCAAATACATCATTCCATCACCATGACAATTCTTTTACCCCCTATTAACCTTACAGAGACAAGATGATCACATTTATCCTGCAATTGGGTTATAGTTTGTCATAATAAATGGGTTGAAATAAACTGTTGCTTTATTATGACAGTGTCATAATAACACTTTCCACATTAGCATAATAAAGCTATTAAGCCACACCCTTGCCATAATAACACTTTCTACATTAGCCTAATAAAGCTATTAAGCCAAGTCCCTTACCGGAACTACTATTGAGGTATAAATGGGATTTCCGCTATCTTTTTTTTTATCATTAAATTAGATAACATTTATTTTGCAAATTTTATTGCAGAATAAATACAATATTGGTGTATTCACGGTAAATATAGAATTTATGTGGCTCGGCGCGAAACGGATGGAAAGACTCGTTAAAGTTCGTCTGTCCCTCATCTCTAAGCCTTGTCAAATAAATTCTATATTTACCGTGAATACACCAATATTGTATATATATATTTGAACGTGGGGATTCCAGTTGATGCCAATATAAATAAACGAATACTGTTTGTATCGTTCTATTTGTAAGTTTTGTAATTATTGTGTAATATTGGTGTATATTTATCTAATAAACGTCCGAGAAAACCGAAGGTGCAATCAAGAATGGAAAATCCAGAGACACTGGCACCATTGGGAACATTTTTGGTATTTTCATACTCTTCTCAATTCAGATATAGTATTCTAGTTTTAAGGCTCAGTCTTGACTTATTTGACATTATATTATGTTTTGTTGTGTGTATTATTTCTGTCGAATGTGTTAGATTTTCAGGTTTTCGACATTTGTTCTTTTGAAGAAAAGTACATATCAGCCAATTGTTTTATTATTTTTATTATCAACTATTCCTTGGTGATGTTTAGATATGATACATTCAGCTGTGAAAATGTACTTTTAAATATTGTTGTTACCATAGAGATATGAATTTCACACGTTTCGTTGACAAGAAAATCATGTAACAGCTGATAGAGATTGCTTAATGTACCTATAAATGGTTCATGTCAATAATGTATTTTCTATGAAATTAAACGAGATACCATCTTAGAAATGTACAGACGTTGAAAACAAATGGTGGTTTTGGTCTGGGTTAAGATGTTTAACGCCACTTTCAACTATATTTCAGTTATATTGTGACGGTCAGAGTTATTGGTGGAGGAAACCTGAGTACTCGGAGAAAGCCATCGACCTGCCACAAGTCACTGACAAACTTTATCACATAATGTTCTATCGAGTACACCTCGACATGAACGGGTTAGAACTCACAACCTTAGCGGTGATAGGCACTGATTGCACATGTAGTTGTAAATCCAATTACCATACAATCACGACCAGGACGGCCCTAAACCAAATGGGCATCTCCTTCAAAGGTATATATATTCTTACGCGGGTTTTTTGTTTCTGCATTTCAACCGTGTGCATTTAAATGAGATAGTCCAGCTATTTATGTTACAGCATCCGCGGTGCGCTTCTTGTGCATTTTAGTGTCATTCACTACGTACTTCTATTAGCATTGAATAAACGTTATTTAATACCGAAGGGGCAATCAAAAATGGACAATCCACAGAAACTGGCAACACAAGAAGAAGACAACAAACCACAACATGTGTTGGACACCACTATACACTAACAACGTAAACAAGACATGGGCCTCTACAAATAACTGGAGGTAAATTCGAACCGAACATCGTATTTATGCGGAAATCAAAACTTTCTGACCTTGATTTGATTGGCGTGTTAATCAATCTGTAATGCCAAAACCAGAATACATTTTTGACAGTAATGTTTTGCCTTGGTAGGAACGTCAATTTTAAGTCATATGCCAGACGTACACTGACAGGAAATTCCAATTAACAATTAGTGGTTTGTATTTTAATTCTACATCTCTTTTGGGGATAATTAATTTCCTATGAGGCTTTGTATTGCAGCAGGCTGTGATAGTCGTTTTGTTGTTTTGTTTGGATTGCAGTTTTTATCATGTAAGAAGACGATATCTTCATGATGATCAGGAAATAACAATGAAAAATTAAAATTGCCACACCGTCGGAACAGTTTAAAGATATTATCCCTTCCATATATAATGGAATCCCAGTATGCGTTTCCGTACATTTGTAATAATGAAATGAAAAACCAAAAACAAAGATACCATACCGTCGGAACATTTCTAAAATCCAATAGAAAAATAGTGGAAAGAGGTAGCATTGATACCCTAAACACACACCCCTTTTTGTCTGTCTTGTGGTCGGCACTTCCATAGAAAGTGGCGGAGTTAAACTATATTTTTATTTATATGTTTAAAAAGAAAATAGCAGGTTATTTAATATACTTGTTAACATAGTATACGGTCTGAACTGTTCTATCTGTCATTGGTTATTAAATAAGAAAATCAGTGTTCTTTCATATTTCACGTATGTCTATAAGATGTGTATCTACAGATGGATAACCACAGTCCGTGTAACAACAATCTATAATAACTACGTTAGTGATCTATATGACTCTTCAATTATTTCTCAATGTAATTTCTTCCCCGATTATAAGAAGCCATGCAAATGTAATTACTCAATAGAATTTGCTCTGGTTTCTGTCAGACGTATTTCTTTTATAGAAATCTACAAGTAAGTTGTTTTAAAGAATGGCTAGAATTACGTGAATCAGATAAAATGTCTTTAGCTCATATTTAATACGTTGAATTGATCCTGTTCTTTACAGAAAGAGAAGAAGTTTGTCGACGATCACTCTATAACTTGATTCATTAATATATCATTACGATGCATACGGATTAAATATGAATGAAAACTAGAATACAATAGCATGAAAAACAAAACACCACAGCATGAAAAAACAAAACACCACGCTCTCGGAACAGTTCTAAAATAGTGTAAGACAAAAAGCGTAGAAAGCGACAAAACCGAGACAGTAATTGTGTTTTATATCGAATGTTGGATTTACCTTTGCGATCAGTGTCTATGGCCATTGAGGCTATATTACCCATTACACCCCCATTTTCATGTGCCAATCTAAACTTCCACATGTTCCCAGTCCCTACCTGTCTACCTATCCAATCTATTGTTCGTGAAAAAAACGTAAATATATAATTTAGTGCGCAAGACGCGTTTCTGAAATAACTTTCAACAGATACGATCAAGAAAATTGGAAAGCCAGGCTCTTTGGGAGGAACTAAAACTAAATGGCATCAACGGAAAAGCCAAAATTGGCTATGGTCACATCTGCCTGAGGGAGAAGTTAAGCTTACAATAATAATAATAATGTCAATAAAAATATATCTAATAAACAATGTTAGTACCAAAACACTGACTAATGGGAGTATGCTACTGTCGGGGAATAGTAGTCAACCAGCTGAGGTATCGACTAGGTGATACTCATCATAATTAGTTTGCACCATGCATTTCTGTAATAACCCTCGTGGGGTAAATACATGTATGTGGTAAGAGTTCCTTATGGCACCCCCACTCAAATATCTATGGGATTTGTATATTTAATAATAAGCATATTAATTTGGGTTAGTGTTAGTATTTGGAATAGGGTTCGGGTAATTATGCTATTTTTGGGTGGGGATGCCATAAGAAACTCTCCCAAATATGTTCTCGTTAGCAATATATCTTAAATATTCCTCACGTGACGTTAAACAGCAGTTAATTAACCAATCAATATCATCATAACATAACACTACATAATAGTTTGCACACGAACTGTTATGTATTTAACTTTCCAAGCAATGTAATCGAGTACAGCAATACCCGTTCGTTTTATAAAAACCAATCGAAGAGAAATGGAATTGTAGAAATCAGATGGTATCAATTTATCAAATCAAACATTGCTATGAATACGTGAATTAAAACTCTATGTGTTGTAATGATAGTTGGACAAGAGGTACAAATTTAATTAATCAAAGCTAGTTCTACGAAGGAGGTGTATGGCTTCTAGCCAAGGTCAGACTTGTGGGCATTTATCAATTATAACAAGGTGACGGTAAACGATTTTATGTAGATGTAGGTATGTAAAAATACATCTATGTTTATCACAGTTCTACAAAAGCGACGGCAATCATGTTTACTTGTGATTCAATCTTGTAATTAGAGTCAAACCTGCCCATGTAGTCACCTCTATTAAGCAGTCACCTGTATTAAAAGGTCATCCTTTTCTTGTCCTGTCACATAAAAGTTCATATGAATTGAACCTCTTTTAAGACGTCACCTATCTTAAAAGACCACTTTTGCTTTGTCCCAATGGTGACCTCTTAATACAGGTTTGACTGTACTTTGAAAAGCAGGTAAAACATTGCATGTTTGTTGTACAGACAATAACATTAGTATAGTGTATATCATAGTTTCTCTTCTTCTTTTCCTTTGGTCATTGTCTTGTGTGTCCTTTCTTCGTCTTACGGCTTCTGATTACCTCTGTGGTATCTTCAAACTTTTCCTTTGGTAATTGTCTTGTGTGTCCTTTCTTCGACTGACGGCTT
>MJUT01022812.1:104256-129346 GCA_002080005.1 Gigantidas platifrons
TGATTACCTCTGTGGTATCTTCAAACATTTCCTTTGGTAATTGTCTTGTGTGTCCTTTCTTCGACTGACGGCTTCTGATTACCTCTTTGGTGTCTTCAAACTTTTCCTTTGGTAATTGTCTTGTGTGTCCTTTCTTCGTCTTACGGCTTCTGATTACCTCTGTGGTATCTTCAAACTTTTCCTTTGGTAATTGTCTTGTGTGTCCTTTCTTCGACTGAAGGCTTCTGATTACCTCTGTGGTATCTTCAAACTTTTCCTTTGGTAATTGTCTTGTGTGTCCTTTCTTCGTCTTACGGCTTCTGATTACCTCTGTGGTATCTTCAAACTTTTCCTTTGGTAATTGTCTTGTGTGTCCTTTCTTCGACTGACGGCTTCTGATTACCTCTGTGGTATCTTCAAACTTTTCCTTTGGTAATTGTCTTGTGTGTCCTTTCTTCGACTGACGGCTTCTGATTACCTCTGTGGTGTCTTCAAACTTTTCCTTTGGTAATTGTCTTGTGTGTCCTTTCTTCGTCTTACGGCTTCTGATTACCTCTGTGGTATCTTCAAACTTTTCCTTTGGTAATTGTCTTGTGTGTCCTTTCTTCGTCTTACGGCTTCTGATTACCTCTTTGGTGTCTTCAAACTTTTCCTTTGGTAATTGTCTTGTATGTCCTTTCTTCGTCTTACGGCTTCTGCTTAACTCTTTGGTATATTCAATCTTTGCTTACAAGAATAGCTATATATATATTGTTTACTACATAATATGATGTGATAAAGGTTTGTGTACCTAACACTACCTTAGCTCCGCCACATGTTGTGTAGTGCCTCTACTATGTCATGAAAGTGAGTGGTCATGCATATGTGTATTAGGTGTATCCATTTGGACTCTTTCAATTATTTTTCTATTGAATTTTGGAACTGTTTTGACAGTGTGATGTTTTTCTTTAATTTATATGTCTTTACAATATAATGAAATGTAAATAACAAAACATAAATAAAAAATAGATTAGACAAAAATGATTATTTTTAGTGATCTCATTAGCTGTAAATGACATAACAAAACATAAATATGATCAGCTGATACATAAAATCATAACATGTGCAAGTCATTTGTTGAAGCACGGAATTTTCTTTCACTTTCATTTTTTCAATCAATGTTTGATTGATGTGCTTAAAAGTATGTATTATAGATTTGATTAGTCAGTGTCGGCGCCGCCTTGTCCACGACCGTCTGTAAATTAATTACTAAATACCTATATAAATAGTGTCCGTCATCAATCAAATTTGTGAGCTCAATTTCAACCCGTAACTATGGTTATGGTAAGGACAAATGTGATACGTAAAATGAGAAGATACCAAATTGGCAAGGGACCGTCATGGTAGTAATCGTATGGTAGTTGAATTTACACCTACACATGTAATCAATGTCTATCACCACTTAATTTCGTATCCCGCTCATGTAGTTTGACAGTGACCTGCTGAAAGTCGGTGGTTTCATCCGGGTCCTCCATCGTTACAACTGACCGCCATGATATAACTGAATTAATTGTTGACAGTGGCGTTAACCTCCATACCCCTCCACTCCAAATGGGCAACAGGAAGCTGGAAATTGAAGGAAAAACACTTCATTGGTCAAAAGACCAAAAGATGAACAATGGTGAACAAACCACTACACAGATAAAGACTACAGATTGAGATTCGCGAACTCCATTGAAGCGGGTTGAAGTCAGGTGCACAGATAGGGCAAGCGGTTCATGTCTCACTAATGACACTAGTCTTACTTTTATTTGGACGGTGGTAGTCTCCAGATACTGGTGTTCTAACCACTGACATTATCGTTACTTTATATCTGACATAAATGTTAAACACTCGTATCATTTTACTATCTGCTCTATTAATCAAAATGAATAAAAACTGAATGTTAGTTAGAAAAAAACTGAAGGGGTAGTCAAGAATGGACATTTCATAGGCAATGGCAACAGTAGGCACAAGACACAGTACGGAAAAAAACAAAAACAAAAACAAAAATAAACACAGAAAGCTAAAAAGATGTGAAACATGGATCCTTTCAATCCATGATTACATAAACCATTGAAATCTATTTTCGTGTCGCCTGTACATTTGTATGAATTTGTGGGTTGGTGATTTATATGTTTTTGGTAATTGGTTGCCAATACTGATGTCCAACATGATTTCCATTTCAGATGTTGTTAATTTCGTTTAACAGTAACTCGACGGGTGTCACTAGTGGATTCCTTTGTGATGTTTAATTGGTAGTTTTCTGTCTCTTAGCCATTGTCCGTTTCTACTTCAACTGATGTCTTCTAATTACCCCTTTCACATGTCAAACTCTGGCTGTTTTTGCGAATTCCGCTTTTTTAAGAATTAGTTTTTGCTTAACACCACTTTCAGTAATATATTGAATGTCAGCTAATGTCATTTTCCCCAGTCATTGGTAACTTTGTGCGATTGTGGCTGTCATGTTTAGGTCCATAGGATTATTTCCTTATAATGACTTAGAATATTTAGTTTTCCTATATTTGTTTAATGAGCGTACGCGATGAATGATGTTCCAGAAACGTGTCTTAAGCTCTAAATTAAATATCTACGTTTTAGATATTTTGGAGAAAGAAACCATAGTCCGCAGATACAAGAACAGTTTGAAGAAAATGGATAATCAGAAGTCTAAATCGAAAGACAGACAATACAATGGTCAAACGAAAAATGACAAAAATAATCTACCAAACACTACACAGAAAATTAAATATCGAGCAACACGAACCCCACTAAATACCAGGGGTGAACTCAGGTGCTCCGGAAGGGTTGGCAGTTCCTGCTCCTGAATGAAGAAAGGACTGGATTGTTATTACAACAAACGGCACATATCATTTGTGACACAGATATAACATCTTTCATATTTCTACAAGTCGTACAATGTTGAAGTTAGAACACATGGTCGTGCACTAATGTCGTTCTTACAACTTTAGTAATGACATGTAATGATTACATAGTATATATACATCCATTTACTACAACTTTAGTAATGACATGTAATGATTACATAGTATATATACACCCATTTACTACAACTTTAGTAATGACATGTAATGATTACATAGTATATATACACCCATTTACTACAACTTTAGTAATGACATGTGATGATTACATAGTATATATACACCCATTTACTACAACTTTAGTAATGACATGTAATGATTACATAGTATATATACACCCATTTACCATGCGATCGCAGCCACGAAATACTCCTTCTTCAAAGGGTTCATTAATCATTAATAAATAAAATCATGAACATTTAAATTTATTTAAAATCTCAATTCAAGAACAAAATATTGAAAAACGTGACTGGTATATTTGGTCCATTATATATAGTGCGTTTGACTTCTATGAATGTTCAGAAAAAAAATCGTAAAAATCCAGTTTTCAAATCAGCAATGTATTTTCTAGATGTATATCAATATATGATATATACGAACTCTGACAATTAACTTAAAACAAATGCTGGTCCATTATTAAAAACAAATGCTGGTCCATTATTAAAAACAAATGCTGGTCCATTATTAAAAACAAATGCTGGTCCATTATTAAAAACAGTTACTCATTAGTTCTCTATGTTAATATTTTCTGAAGTGTAAACATCTGCATCGGGGGTAAGTACAAATAGTGTAACAGCTCAACCATCAGAACAAAATAACAGACATGTGCTTCTAATGCATATTGCATTGTACCATGTGACATAGGACACTGAACATTAAGGTGATAGTAATTTTTTATTGATGTACTTTAATATTTAAATGTCCTGTGTCACATGGTCCAGTCTGTTATCTGTACTCACTCCATTCAGAATTTTACACTTCAGAAATATTATTAACTTAGAGACCTAATGGATAACTGTTTTAATTTTAAATGGACCATTTTTTTTTTTTAATTAATTGTCATAGTTCGTATATATCATATATTAATATACATCTAGAAAATAAATGTTGATTTGAAAACTAGATTTTTAAGATTTTTCTTTTTGACATTTATAGAAGTCAGACGGACTATATCTGTTGGGACAATGATAAACGTACTCTTAGAACAAAACTATAATTTATGTGTTATATACATATATGTTAATTACAAGAGAAGTAGTTTAGAGAAGAATTGATATAGCTGCTTAAGCTGCTTAGCAAAATTTGAAGACACCAAAAGGGTAATCAGAAGCCGTAATTCAAAAGACAGATGATACAATGACAAACGAATAGAGACAGAAAATACAATGCCCAAAAGAAAAAGAAAACAAATAACAGACAATACAATGATAAGAAGGTAAAGGACAGATAATACAATGACAAGAAGGTAAAGGACAGATATTACAATGACAAGAAGGTAAAGGACAGACAATACAATGACAAGAAGGTAAAGGACAGATAATACAATGACAAGAAGGTAAAGGACAGATAATACAATGACGAGAAGGTAAAGGACAGACAATACAATGACAAGAAGGTAAAGGACAGGTAATTCAATCGTCAAAAGATAAAGGACAAAAGGTATACATCTTGGACGCAGATTTTCTATTTTAAATATTTCGCAATATTTGTTAAAATGTACATGTCTTAGTAGTCTTTGGAGACAAAACCCATTATTTTACAATTCCTTTAGAATTTGTTATTATATGGATTGCTAAGTTGCCATGGCAATATTTGGTATTGTAAAATTTACAAATGTAATGTGTACTGTAAAAAGGGTATTTCCTTGAATTACCTTCATCATGTACGCTCAGTCAATAGATTGAAAAGTTAAATAAATTAAAAGTCTTTCGGTGCAAGAAAGCCAAAGGGCCTAAACAGAATAGCCAAAATCAGCAAAGATTACAACTCATTGAGGAAGATTGTGTTCTTTTATTAATCAATTACAATACACAATAAAGAACTAATATATTAAGACAGTTTTCAAGGAAATTTTCATCAAAATAATGATAATCATTAAACAAAATATAATAAAACAAACTGACGAACTAGTAATAGTTGAACTTGTCTTATAGGCTCAAACATCATTCACCTCGTAGTGAAATGATGTGGTCATGCACATGTTTTCCACATGTAAGTAAAATCCCAACTCTCATATAATTAGGGTTGTCAGTTATAATTAATTCTGATCTTAATTGGCGTTCCTTATCTTTCTACTGGACAATAGAGAATAAAACAGAAGAAACAGTTACAATAAATATCCACATTTCAAGGAATTGCTCACCAACCAATTAATCCAAATCCAACATTTAACCTTTTTTGCGTTTCTGTTTTTATTTTGTTTCTCATAATATTATATAACATGGACAACATGGGGACTTGTTAGTTAGTAAACATATCACGACAGTTAACGTGTTAATCACCTGAAAAGACAATTAATTAACTAACGTGTTCGTTCTATCACAAATAACACCCAGGCTTAAAATAGACAACATTTTAACGCTCTTAGGGTATGACCGATTTACGTTTTAATACGGGAAATCACACCGTCACACGCCATGCATTGGATTTATCTTACCTATTCTCATGCAAGTTTTAAGCAATTTTTGATAAGATTATATAAGCTATTAATGTAGGTTACAAATTTTTATAAATCCGATTTCCATCTTTATGCTTTACCCTATCTTACAGAATTCTAAATAAATCGTTTATCTGAATATTCTGCAGATTCACAATTTCTTACATTGATGCATTATTAGACGTACGTTTCACAAGATAACCTCATTAGTTATAACCGTTGTATACAATGGGCCATTGCATGACAATGCATCATTAATTTAGACGTTTGGTACATGGTGAGAGCACATATCACATGATACGTTAGTTGTCTAAGATGACGGAGTATTGCTGAGCTGTAGTGTTTCGTTTAATCAAATATATTTATTAGATTATTATAGCGATATTTATATTTCTGTAATATTTAAAAAAAATAATAGTAATTTAAGATACGAATATTGAAAGCCAAGACACCAATCTTTTACCAGAAATTCTCCTTCCTCTTACATAGGTGACGTAAGGCGATCTTTTACATCCTGTTAAGACCCTTTGATTTGATTACTGTCAAAGACCTTTAGATTATTTGGCTTTACAATCCTTCGACTTTGTGTGTGCCTGTTGAACTTTATTCCAGAAGCGTGTCGTGTGCACTACTATCACTTTGTCGTTAACTCTGCTGGTGGACTGTTAGTGTCCGCGGTATCATCCACCCAGTAGTCGGTGTTTCTATGACTGGGTCGACACCTCTGCTGGTGGACTGTTAGTGTCCGCGGTATCATCCACCCAGTAGTCGGTGTTTCTATGACTGGGTCGACACCTCTGCTGGTGGACTATTAGTGTCCGCGGTATCATCCACCCAGTAGTTGGTGCTTCGGTTCATTAGATATATTTTTATTGAGACTTACAGTTCCAAATCATGTAATTACCACTAGAACTAAGATTATCCTCCCTCATGCATAGGTCACCTTGACCGATTCTGGCTATCCTGTTTATGGCCTGTGGTTTTCTTGCTCCTGAAGACTGATAAATTATTCGACTTTCTACTATCTCGGCTTTGGGCGTACCTGATGACGGTTATTCCAGAAACACGTTTAGTCCAGAAAATTGTCGTTTGTACTATATTGGAGATCTTGATATTTCCATTTTTATCGATCTTCAGATATTACTAGGTCATTCTAACCATGCTACTTTGACTTTAAATAGATTGGACTAATTAAGCTGATCTACTATTAACGTATTAAATTACCTACATTTATACACTATTATAACACTTAATTAGAGGTAAATATTATTACAATGTACATCATTTCTAATTATCTGCTTTGTTTTTAAGGTAAATGTTATTCCCCCCGAGAGTTTATACGAGAATGGCTTAATACAACTTAACAATCTGTTTATATCGTTATTCATTAATTAACATTTATTGATACATTTCAATGTACGTCCATTAGGGATTTTACACTTTAACAGTAATTGTGATGATTGAATGTCAACATATTTGATGGTTGTATAGACTGGAAAAGTAGCATGGGGTCGTTCCGTGTATAAGTTATTATCACAACATCCTGATGTTGTGTCATCTTCCTCTAAATAAGTACATATTACATGTAATGTTGTGACAGCTACTGAACATGAATCAATTAAAAAAATCTGATAAAATTAAATTTTCTAGAACAAATAACGGAAAGAGAACCGACAAGTTTCATTAAGAACATTATGTGTTTCTTATAAGATCATTGACTGCAGAAAATATATCAAGATTTTCATAACTTTTAAAAAAAAAACGTTAGAGAAAACCGAAAATGACATTCAAAGTATTTCTCCATTGATTCGAAGTGAATGAGTGATTGCACCTGAGTTCACCCTCGGGCTTAGTGGAGTTCGTGTTACTCGATTTTTAGTTTTATGTGTAATGTTTTGTAGATTGTTGTTTGTCTTTTGTCTTTTGGTCATTGTGTTTACTTGTCCTTCGATTTACTAATTCTGCTTACCCCTTTGTTATCTTCAAACTCTTCTTACGTAAAGTGAGAAAACTTTGATGATACCAGAGGTCGTCAATCAAAGGACAAACAAAACAAGATGATGACCATGTCCACTTGGTATTAGGCCAACGCGGGTTGTGGAATTTGTTAACATTGTAATCTCACTGAAACAGCAGTTAACATGTAAATATGCCACACCTCTCGATAATGTTATCCTGACTCTGATCTAAACAGTATTTTCATTTTACCCCTCATTGCTGCATGCTTAATGACGACGCAGCCAATACCAATATAATAATCTTTGATTTGACTCAACCGGGGATCAAGCCCACGAGGTGAGCAAACTTACCATAACACGGAACAAAGATGTGAATGCATAATAGATTAGAATAAACGAAGCAAGATTGCACTAATTACATCATGGAAATGAATGCAAACAGCTGGCAAAGGATCAGGAAGATCCTAAAATGGTCGACCAATAAAGAAGTCTATATATTATTGATGGGATGGTCATGTTAGAAACCACCGATGTGTTTAATAATAATTAGTGGATTCGTGTTGCATATTCATGTCTTATCTGATCACAGAGCTATTGTTTGTTTGTTTGTTTGATGATGTTTATCACCACTTTCAACTATATTTCAGTTAGATCGTGGCGGTCAGTTTTATTGGTGGAGGAAACCGGAGAAAATCACCCACCTGTCGCAAGGCAGACAAACTTTATCACATACTGTTGTACACTTCGCTTTGATCGAGATTAGCACTCACAACATCAGTGGTGATAGGCACTGATTGCATAGGTAATTATAAGTCCAACTACCATACAATCACGACTACGACGGCACCAGAGCTATTGACATTAGAAGCAATGGTGTGTAATCCATAATAATTATTATTCCTGATATACCCATTTTCGTTCACTTTGCGAAACCATGAAATTTAGAAATAGATGAATATTAGCCACCATATATATGTACTGACTACGATGTTGAAAATATAATTTGGGTTCTTGTACTACAATAATCATACCAAACATTATTTAGTGATAATCGTTTTATGCAAGGTAGGGATGCACGAATTTGTATATCCAAGGAAATGCAATTTTTCTACAAACCTAGAAATTTCGCATGCATAAATTCAAATAGTAAAATACCATATGAAGGTTATCCATTAAACGTGTCGTGTGCATTAAGGTAGATATATACAGTTTTATTACACTATAAACACGCTATCTGTACATTTATGTAGCTTTTGCTGTTTTTTGTTTTTGTTGTGCTATTTGTCGTTTATTCGTATCTTATTTGTCCGTCTATTTGGTTTATTAGATTTTCCCGCTTAATGAAACTCACAGCTAGTCTTTCAAATTACAGGAATAACGGTATGAGGTGAGTGCAGAACTCAGTGCTATTTTTGCACCTGTAACAACAAGAGCTTGTAAAAGACTAAACGTTTTTGTTACCACGTACAGCAGCAATAAAATACAAACAGGAATGCCATAAAGTGAATGATAGTAAAATATTATTGTTGTCGTAAAAACAATATATATTTAATGTTAGGTTAATAATAGCAAAAGCAGACTGTTTGGTTTTGTATTCATCAAGTGAGAAGAAAGTTATATATGTTGCTGTGAACCACAAGGTATATCGTATCGTTGCAGGTCTACCTCAGCGAAGAAAGGTTTTAATGAATAATAAAATGAAAAACAAAAAATCCCTTATTGTAAGAACAGTTCCAAAATCGTAGGAAGAGGTAAAATCGATACTCCTAAAACACAAATACATGATCACCCACTTGCCTGGCTTGGTACATACACTTTAATACAAGGTGGCGGGGTTAAACTAGTTGTATGTGCTCAAACAAGACAGAGTAATTACAAGAAAAAAATACAAAGAAAAACAACAAATAATAACCAAGCTTTCAGACCTCTTGTACATAACACTAAAATGGAAATAATTCAGACTGATTAAGAAATTTAAAATGAAAGAAGTGTTTTCGTAAAATTAAAATAGTTACTACATTGAAACTAGTAGAAAAAAGTGATAGTACATTACCTGTGAACAGCACACCACTCCTTTATCGTTTTTTTTTTTATATATTAAATGGTTTATACAAAGTCAAACTCAACTGTAGAATGTACGTCATACAATAATGAGGAAATACGTTTTAAATGTTAATTAACACAGTCTGTTGTTTGTTCAATATGACTTGATGAATTATAAAGATAATTTTAAATGAGATCAATAAAGTCATGCAATTCAATTCAATATTTTATTTAAGTCTCATCTCTCAATTACACGTCATAATACACAAATAAAACAATCATACAACAATAAATTAGAGAGACTAGAATTATAAGAGACTATAATTAAAACAGTATCTATAGCACAAATATATAAAACAATCTTATATCAATATATTACATACATATATATACAAAATCAACATTATCTACAATATAAAACATTTCTTCTTTCATTTAAAATTAAATTACAGGTTTTGGCGCATATCCTTATCATATTAAAATCTGAGAATAAAAACACTAGTTTCTGATTATCATTAAAAGACAAAAAATTTCCATTGAAAGTACAAGCAATATTAAAGTATTATAAAGGGGACACCGTAATAAAACATGAGCTTCGTCCTCAACTTCACCCGAACACACACTACACATTCGCTCATTTAACCTTAAATTCTCATACCTCCCAGTCTCGATTCTAAGGGGAGCTACTCCACATCAGAATTTAGCGAAAGCACTTCTGTGAGTAAAAGGTTTTGGCGCATATCCTTATCATATTAAAATCTGAGAATAAAAACACTAGTTTCTGATTATCATTAAAAGACAAAAAAATGTCCATTAAAAGTACAAGCAATATTAAAGTATTATAAAGGGGACACCGTAATAAAACATGAGCTTCGTCCTCAACTTCACCCGAACACACACTACACATTCGCTCATTTAACCTTAAATTCTCATACCTCCCAGTCTCGATTCTAAGGGGAGCTACCCCACATCAGAATTTAGCTAAAGCACTTCTGTGAGTAAAAGGGAAAGGGATTTTACAATAATTTTCCGTCTCAAATCTATCTTTAAATAATCTATATGTACTTAGTTTATTCCCACCCCTACCAGATCTAGAAATATCAGCATTCAAACTGTCGCGCCACTTACTTACATGTACAAATAACATTTTAGTTAAAACGGTATTAACAACAAAACGTGTATCCAAAGAATCAACAATATCACCAAAATGACCAACATTAAGCTCACAGAAGGTTTTCTTCATTTTAAAATTCAAATTTTGTACACACTTATTACTTATACTAATACAGTCAGCCCAAACAAAGACTTTTCTATTCAGTCGATCCGAACTCATATTGTTTAATCTACACCATAAATTAATTACAGCTGTCCACTGTTTGTTAATATTCCTTTATTACACTATCTAACAATAAAGTAATTTGGTTTTAATAAAGAACAGCTTATTTTATTATCCAAATTATATCTGATAATGCAACCATTTTTTCCCCTTTATCAATATATGTTCTTTGATGTTAATCAAGTATTGAAAAAATATATCTGGTTGTTGATTGTGAGGATAATAAATGTTTTAGATCGTTAACAGTACTTTCAATGTGAAGCAAAAAATCAATTATAATTTTTAAACATTTTATATATTTATTGGATAATATACTAGTAGTGAAGAAAACAAAAATAAAGAAATAGTAAATATCTACACATTAAAACCTCAAACCCATTCTAAGAAGAGTTTTAAGATACCAAAGGGGTAATCAGAATCCGTCAGTCAAAGGACAGACAACACAATGACCAAAAAGAAAAGGAACCAAAGTACAAACAATTGTCTACAAAACATACACATAAAACTAAAGATCGAGTAACACGAACCCCACTAAAAACCGGGGGTGAACTCAGGTGCCCCTTAAGGGTAAGCAGTTTCAATATGAAGCAAAGAAATCAATTACACTTCTTTTTAAACATTTAATATATTAATTGTATAATATCGTGAAGGAAAAACGTAAGTTTACACCTGAGAAGCTCAAACCGCACTGTTAATTAAGGTATTGAGAAGAAATTGTATTACATATGAAAGGATAAATTTAAGGCGTGAATAACTCTATTATAATCATTATATTACACAATACTACTCATATTGTAAAATAAAAACATAAATATATTATTAAGTGCGCATGACGAGTTTCTGGAATAACCGTCAACAGGTACTCTTATTGTTAAACAAATAGAAATCCATAAACTACTGATTTGAAAACTGAAGGGACTAAACAGATGAGCCGAAATCATAACACACTTGCCTATTCTCTGTTTTTTCGGTTAGCATTTAACTTACATGTGGGAAGCACCTGCATGGCTGCATCATTTCTCTAAGAGGGGATGTTTGAGTCCATGAAACCATTTAGTCCAGTGCATGTTGCATCCATTATCATGATAGTTTAATCTTTATCACGAAATGATTCATAGAATTTACCCAATACGTGCGGAGTACGCACAAAAACCAGTTAACTCGAAATGTGTCACATAAATGGTTATGCCTATACATTTATATATGTTAAGACTATCAACTGTAAATCTCTCCCAATGATAAGGTGATTAAAGTTATTCCCACAGTGACCAATCCAATGACACAGTCAATATTGGACACACAAAACAGAACAAATACAACTAAAACAAGAAACATCACAACATAGAAAGCTAAAAACATGAGCATCGAGGACCCCACTTGGAATTTCAATCAAAATTAGTTTTCGTATTAAGTTTATTAACATTGTCAGCCAAATGGCATACATGATACTGTGACAAGTAATTATATCATTGAACTAACATATCCATTGACTACCTAAAGAGGAGATGAAAGTTATATACTGTATGCAAATACCATTGTGACATCACCATGCAATGTACACATGACGTCATCTATATTTATTATTGCAAGTTTATGGTTTTTACTGTAAAACGCATCATGTAAATGCATTTTTCACTGTTTCGGTAAGCCAGTGCAGATAATATCATATCTATATTGATATTTTCTCCAATATGTTAAACTGATTTTATCAAATTTATTTTGTACAAATGGTAACAACCCGTTGGAACATTCCTTGCTTGCGTGTTTGTTTCTCAGTCAAGTAAAAATGATGTCCCACGAAAAATTGTGTATATCCGATGTCTGTGTTATCCTCAATTCAAGTACATTATATGCTATTTCACCATTGTACTTCCATCGACAGAACATCAGGGCAAAGAAATAAGACACAATTTGTGACGTTCTTTGCACGAAAATAGACAATATTAGTGTCGTGTCTTAAAATATAAAGTTCATATGTATGTGGCTCAACAATTTGAATAAAAGTGAGGTTCTCCGAGTCTTCCTCCATTTTTGCCCTGAATACGCATAGACTTTACATTTTAAGACACTGTATTAATATTGTGTTTATCATGGAGAAGACTCTTAATAATCCTTCGACGTTAATAATAAGCTTTGATTGTCCCTTTTAATATTTTCTGTCAACCGGTACTAAATTGGTTTTACCATTAGGTTCCCAAAGCTCAACAAGTAACATGTGACAGAGGTACCAGAAAAGCTTTGTCGGTCAGTGACGGTATAGAAAAACAATTATCCAGTCAATGCAATTTGAATGCTCAAATTGTGCAGGATAAAAGACAATATGTTACAGTTCAAAATAAGCACTATCTTATTATAAGGGATCGTTGTGATCCCGTTGTAAGGCTAAATTTTCCAACCCTTTCATATATATATATATATCCTTCTTTTTCTTTGGTAGAGCTAACTATTTAGGATAAAGTCGTGTGTATTTATACCACCTCTAATCGTTTACCGACAAGATGTATTGTTTATCAATTTTTCTCGTCATGAATATATCCATAGCTAAAACACTACTCACTTGCTATGAGCTAGTGATATGGTGTTTAATACCACTTTCAACAATATTTCAGCTATGTCATGGTTGTCAGTTTTATTGGTGGATGAAACCGCAGTACCCGGAGAAAACCACCGACCTGTCGCAAGTCAGTGACAAACTTTATCACATAATGTTGTATCGAGTACACCTCTCCTGATTCCGTAGTTTCACTTATGCATCCAACTACCATACGATCACAATCACGATGGACCATTTAGTGACTTGCAGTTAAAACAATAGTTCTTCATATTCATTTAGACATGTACGTGAAATACAAAACATTAAGACATCAAAAGTTAGCTTCAAATAAAATACAAAGATAAATATCTGTCTTCAATTATAGATGGTTGTCATTAATTTTTTAATGTTATTTTAAAAGATATAAATTTCAAGACAATTGTTTTACTCTTCAAAGCAAAGAAAAACTATTATTTATACGTAAGCAATAATTTTATTATAAAAAATGTAAACTACAGTTTTAATGGTAGACCACTGTGCACAAAGTTAAATATAGGACGTTTTAAAATGACATAACAATTTAATCACTTGTACTGTACGGTAAAGTAGCGCTTGACATGGAAAAGCTATTTATTTAAAGCCTAGTTCACTGTTAAAGAAAATGCCAGGAAATTATATGAAAGGATTTCGCGTTTTTTTTTATCTATTTTTCCCTCCTAGATATCTACCAATTGCTGATATAATTAGATATATATCTAATATCGAAATCGAATACGAGAGAATATTATTTCATAGAGAGATTCAATGAAATGGTAGTGATCAGTTTCTTTAAACTACAAGAAAGACAAAGATGTTCGGGCGTACCGTTTATCAGCGGTCGTAAATAGTACTACTCATCTGAAAGCTAGAGACCATTTCACACTCATTTGAGGGTAAGATTAATTCTCATTGTTGGATACCCTCCTGTCATTGTGAAATGTAGAACAGCTATAAATGTGTTGTTACTTCACTTTATTTTCTAATTAAGTATAATGATGGATAGTCTGTCGGGTTTATTTACATCCATATCCTTTCTTACAACAAGCTGTTCCTTTACTTTAATTTGTGTCTGGGTGTAATGTTAGATAGTCTCTCATGTTCATTTACATACATATCCTTTCTTACAACAAGCGATTCCTCTACTTTAATTTGTGTCTACGTGTAATGCTGGGATAGTCTCTCATGTTCATTTACATCCATATCCTTTCGTTCCTTTACTTTAATTTGGGTCTATCGTAAAAATGTTGGGATAGTTTCTCATGTTCATCTACGTCAATATCACTTCTTACTAATAGAAACATGTATGTACCAATTGAATTGTAATTCCACGTTGCTGAAATTGATAATACTATAAATATCTGTCGTATGGTTGTGTATGTTTATTACCTACACGTATTATATTAAGATCAATCGATGTATATTATGGAATGTGACATTATAACTCACAGCCATGACGGTCAATCATGGAACATGGCCTGGTCTTAATTGCCTTGTGTTATTAGCTGAGGAATAAGAACGAAATATCAAAGGAATTTACCGCGCTTAATTTAAATATATGATTAAATACCAATTATTACTTCCGTTAATTCCACTTTGCTGTGGTTGTCACGGTAATATAAAGAATTTGTTATCTATATTGTTTTTATTAATCTGCTATTCATCACTAAGATTAAAGGGAGTTTTAAAAGGAAACGGAAAACTTATTATGGTTGTCATGGTGATCAATATAATTTTAAACAACATTTTTTTGACATTTAAAACATAATTGTAGCATTAAGCAAATAAAAAAGTTAATTTGATCATCATATCATGTAATAAGTTTTTTTTGTTGTATCAATAACATTATATTTTATTTTTTTTATATACTTTTACTTCGGTTTTCTGTATTATATACAAATTATTTAAAAAAAAAAAACAACAACGGATACAACGCTGTGTTATATACAATTGATCTACTAAAGTATGGTATTTTTGTATAATCAACGACAATTATTTTTAACAATTACAATAAAATACAATAATTATTTATTTTAAGAAAGAAAAACACCCAACACATTTAATTAATAATTATAAACAAGTTTCTAGGAATAATTAAATGTTCTTACCTTAGCGACTGTCAAGAAACCTTCTGACTCTTAACTAAGCACGGCAGGTAATGTTAGCTAGTGTTAGCAGATCTCTGTCAATAACTTAAGTAAAGACGTCTCAGCTGAATATACAAACTGGTATGTTGAAATCTTATGGGTGGATCTTCCATTAATTTATGAAACTATCGCCTCGCTTTCATGGATAGCTTTTCTTGATGATTAAATACACTGATTAACTGAATCGACAACGTATATCAGAAAAGTCAACAATAACATAACAAATAACACCGACTTAAATGTAATAAGATAATATATATATATTATTATTTATTTTATGAGAAAAAAAAAATAGATATCTAATTTAGTGAGCACGATGCGTTTCTGTAATAAATTTCATCCGGTTCGCTCAAAATCGTAAGATTTCAAAACCAAATGATTTAATACAAAACGTAGATATAAAATTTGGTGTGCACGACGCTGAAATTGTTTGGGAACAATAATTATTTTGCTGAACATATTATGTTAAATTACAAATACTAAAAGCACGGAAATACATTGTTTGCCAGGATTTCCAGGGATGAACTCAGGTGCTCCGAAAGGGTAGCACTTCCTGTTCTACACGTGACACACGTCGTGTTACTGTTAAACAACACGAACATGATTTGATATAGAAGTGGTGTTGAACACCAGAATTCGTAAATAAATACAAATAACATAAATAAAACATGATTTCAGCTATATTCACATATCATGTAGGTAATAGAATAGCGTTGCGATGGGCTTGTGGGCTAATGTTGGAATTAAATGATAATTACCCACCTTCTTCGAATTACGGTCCCAGGTTACCTCTTCAAACTGCTCCTACGTTTCGCACCTTTTAATAACCTGCTATGACAGTTCGATACATTATCGAATTGTCCGTGAGGTGTGACATTTATTACCTAATAAATAGGTAAACATTGTATCTGAAAGCCAGATAATCATCTTTTATTTAACAAAAAGTCTGACGAAACCAAAAGAGGCTATCGAAAGCAGTAACAAAATAATGGTCAGAAAAATACTGCTAAGAAAATGAATGGTTGAACAACACGAATCTCACTAAAACAGATGACAAACTCACGGGTTTCATAAGAGGTCAACAGTTCCTGCTCCAATAATGACACCATGCGTTTCAATCATATTATAATTCGATGTCAAGTCATATTCGGTGATACATCATGAACATGGAACGAAGGACGAGATTTCGATAGCGACAAACAAATATGCCCTTGGCGATTTGTGACAGATATCTTCCGTGAAGGCCAGAGAAGTAATCTGTGACATATTTTCCGTGAAGGTCAGGGAAGTCATTTGTGACAGATCTTCCGTGAAGGTCAGCGAAGTACTTTGTGACACAGATCAACCGTGAAGGTCAACCAAATCATTTGTGACACAGATCACCCGTGAAGGCCAACTAAGTCATGATGGCAACCGTACAACTATGGATATGAGGACTTCCGCTTTGCTACTATATCTGTGGTTCGGCAGTTTTCTGGTTGGCAACCATTTTCCATCACGTAAATTTAATGGGAAACACGATTTATAGAATATGATAGGGACCATTTTTACGAAAGATTTTAATCAATATGATTTCTTGTTTGCTAGTATCTAAAAAGGGTAGATGTCAAATTTAGTGCGAGCGACATGTTTTTGGAATAACCTTCATCGGGTACGCTAATAGTCAAAATTTTGAATGCCTAATAAGTAAAATTTCTGGGATCATGAAAACCAAACGACATAATATCTAAACAGGATAGTAATAGTTGGCTAAGGTTATCTATGCCCGAGGGAGGAGCACCTTAGTCTTAATAGTAATTTAGGCCTATAAAACTAGCTTAACCCGCCACATTTTATTGTAGTGTCTGCATCCAGCCAGGTTAGCGAGCGGTCATATATTTGTGTGTAAGGGGTATCAAGTTTGCCTTTTTCCTACGACTGTGATACATTGATACTTTAGAATTGTTCCGACAGTGCGTCATTTTAAATTGTTTTTATTACATTATTGCTAAACTGTAAATTCCAATTATCATATATGTCTGTATTGTATAGTTCTGTAGAGTTCAATGTAATACATCGCCATGATATAGCCTGAGTTGGCTTTAAACAACGATAACTCATTCACTCAATGTTATACACCGGTAGTTTATTTTACCTGATCTCCAGTGTAGATACAAGAAATATGGTTATAGATTTATATCAAATTTGTGCATATGCACAACATATTTGTATGACCCGCCTTCAACATTGTCATTGCCATCAATATCGTATTTGGTATTATATTATTGAACAATTCAATTCAATTACAGATTTAAGTCCTGGTATTAACTAAAAAGGTTTCAAAGTAATTTCAGCTACAGATCGATATCTATACAACGTTCCCTGTTTTCTTTTTTTTTTAATTTATTTAATATTTGTCAATGAGGACATGCAATTGAAGGCGTGATTAACACGTTAAGCCTTGTAACAATATGGTGTGAGGTTTGAAGATGCCAAAGTGGTAATCAGAGTCCGTATATCGAAGAAGAACAAACAACACAATGGTCAAAAGAAAAAGTATAAAAGAACAAACAACGATTTACAAAACATACACATACAACTAAAGATCGAGTAGCAGGAACCCCACTAAAATCGGGGGTGAACTCAGGTGCTCCGGAAGGGCAGACAGTTCCTGCTCCACTAGTAGCAACCGTCGTGTTAACCGGGGGTGAACTCAGGTGCTCCGGAAGGGAAGACAGTTCCTGTTCCACTAGTAGCAACCGTCGTGTTAACCGGGGGTGAACTCAGGTGCTTCGGAAGGGCAGACAGTTCCTGTTCCACTAGTAGCAACCGTCGTGTTAACCGGTGGTGAACTCAGGTGCTCCGGAAAGGCAGACAGTTCCTGCTCCACTAGTAGCAACCGTCGTGTTAACCGGGGGTGAACTCAGGTGCTCCGGAAGGGCAGACAGTTCCTGCTCCACTAGTAGCACCCGTCGTGTTAATCTAGTTAAGCCTTGTAATAACATGATGTGAAGTTAACATAGGTTTAATCTGTTTTATTTTGTACTGGGTACATGTTATATTTATATTATTTGTATTTACTTATGTACACTGTTGTTTAACACAATATCATATGATTTTAAATGTTGTTTAACAGTACATCGACGGGTGACAAAAGTGGAGAAGGAACTGCCAACCTTTCCAGAGAATCTGAATTCACCTACGGTTTTGGTGGAATTGTGTGGGTCAGCCATTTTCTTCCATTGATAGGTTCTGGTTACCCCCCCCCCCTTCTTTGGTATCGTCAAACCTCTTCTACGGTCTTTCAGAAGGTCGGCAATGTGTGTGAGATCCATCAAACGTCATCAAACTGTAAAAAGTCAAAAGTTAGTGAGATAAGTCAAATGTTATCAAACATTTAAAAGTCACAATAGTCTGTTAAGTGTCATTGAAAGAAAGATCAATGGAACTTTTTTGGATCGGACAAATTTCAACAAACTATAGATCGTTCACGATTCAAAAGTCAAGCGATATCCACCATCTTTAATAATTCGTTATAAAACCAATCATATCACATTGTACAACATGCATCAGTGTTTTTTTCACTTTCGTTTCGCTAAAATAAAATATCGAAACTGCTTGTGTACACTTCCTGGTTTTTGAATTCCTATATTACTGGCAATATATAAATACGACTATAGTAATGAAAATTATGTTTAATTGACTGAAATGTGCATTGGTCGTGTCGGTGAGAAACACTTGACATATGTAAACATAATGCTTGCCTTTTGTCATTTAATATTCATTGTCAAAACATTTTAAAGTCAAATAAATATTAAATAACCGTACAATATTTGCAGTCAAAATATTTAACAACCGAAAAAAAAGATTATGGTAAATAAATATTTAACAATAGTAATTATACAAATATTTAAAATATTCAAATATCATTATCCTTCGTTAGATTATGCATTTTCCGGATGGTTTCCCTGTATGATCTAACTGTGCATCGGCATGCAGTTTTGAGGATGTTTTTGGAATGTTTTGTTGTCGTAGCGTTCATAATGAATTTAGACAAATTATTTATACTCAGATACTAAGGACATGAACGACCAACATAGTTACTCCCTAATCTGATACCACACAAAGAGGATGGCATTTACCTTCTGTGATTCTGCATTGTTATTTTGTCGTCAACATCAATTCGTCATAAGATTGTGTTACTTTATTCATCAGTATTACTGTTTTGCTTGATACGACTTCTGTTGATGTTTACTCGTTCATTTGGAATGTTGTTTGATGATTATATTATGTCACATATTATTCAAGAATCACTGTCATTTGATTTTTTGTTGTCGTTGACGGGATAAACCTTTAATCCGTAATTCATATGATAGAGTTATGGATTTCAATTGTCAGTTGGTTCACATTTTCCATCTTACCTCACAGCTAATATCTGCTAAATAACTAATTTCAACAAAATCAAATTAACTGCAATAATAACGTTCTTAATTTCTTTTGAAAATATGCACCTTCGGAGTAAATTGACTTTAAAACGATAGGGATTGAGCAGCGTAATTTCAAAAAGTAGTTTTGTATTTAAATGATAAAAGGTAGTGTCTACAATTTTAAATCATTTTATTCCATCTTTTTGCAGTAAACAAAATAGTTTGAATATTTCAAAAGATAAAAAATGGAAGTTTTCTGTGTCCATCGTTTGAAAAAGGTGATGTTATCACTATATAGGCATAAATCTAAGATACTGACCGAGATTTAACAATGATAAGGTAATATAGAGAAGAGGTAATATGAACATGTGTATTGCTTAAAAACACATTGGCCAAAAGAACAAGTACAATGACAAACAAGTATCAACAAAACATACACATAAAACTAAAGATCGAATAACACTAAACCCAATAAAAACCGGGGATGAACTCGGGTGCTCCGGAAGGATAAGCAGTTCCACTAGTGACACCCGTCGTGTTAATCTAGTTACAAACCCGGTGATAAGTCATGTATGAGGTCAGAACCGGGAAGTGTTTACCACAAGTGGAACATATCCGTGGTCATTTGTGACATAGATACTCCATAACGGGTATGATTTATAGACTGCCCAACGACAATCTAAATATTACGATAATGCCCAATGCATAAGTAACTTATTTTTATTTCATTGAATGCAAATCTTCCATGGGCAGCATCAGACGAATAGTACGCCATGTAGGTTTACATTGACAACGGTATGATCTACGTTGCGTGTTAAAAAAGGGACGCAACTCTACAGCCGCAAGTGGTCATTAACATAATAATGACAGCAGGAATCATCATGTTAATGATTGGTGGATTTATTGAGCGCAGATTAATGCATGACACATGACAAAGTCTACACCACTGAAAAAGTCGAATTTAGAATTGATATGAAATAATTGAATATACGTTTATAAAGTAATATGTTTGAAAAGTATTGTTTTTACAATTATATGGCAGAAAGTTGAAAACCTTTTTGGAAACAAGTGCCTAAATAGAAAGTGTCACGGAATGGTTAAATCTGGTTTATTACGCATGGACAAAGTCACTTTTTGTGCCCTTTCCGCACAAAATCCGTTGAAATTCTAGAGCAGTTTTTCAACCGATTTCCTAAATCAATAACATTACATTTGTAGACACAATACGTTTGATTGATTGATTGGGGATTAATGCCAATTGTATCAGCTATAACATAATAAATTATATAAATGACAATCTTCAACTGGAAGATTCTTAGAAATAAGACATTGGTGTATACAACATCTGGGTAATAAACATAAATAAAAGGACAAAACTATCAATTTCTTTTATGAATTGGAAAATAGTGTCGTCTGTGATATATGTAAATACATGAGATAAAGTGTTAACAATGTAGAATGTCTGGTGAACATTACCAACATTTACTTAGTCGATTCAAATATCATACGTTTGAAAAATATAAGAGATTAATATCAAATATAATGATCCACTGCAATAATATGCTTCTTTCAGTCTTCTTGAAATAATAGCACTTAAAATCTTGACATTTTAATTAATTGCGTAGTCTTTAACAGAAAGCAATCAAAATGCATAACATATGATGGTCTTAAGGTGACTTCCTCAGGCATTGTGAACTTGGACATTTTGTTTACTTGCTTCTAAAGATTTTTAATTATTTGGCTTTCAGTCTTTTGACTCGGAGCTGTACGCTCAGATTTCCTGGATTTTCGGATGAGGGTAATTGCAGAAACGTGCCCTGAACTCTAATTTAGTAATGTTCGTATTATTAACAAAAGCAGACCTCATACATGTACATGTATAATAGTATACTGTTGACTGTAACATTAATAGAAAACTAAATATCTAGCAGCAAAAGCCACACAAAAGATCAGAGTTGAGCTGAGGTGTTCCGGTAGGAAAAGTAGTTCTCATCGTGTTACTGTTTAACAGCACAGACAGAATTATTATGGAATATGACGGTAAAGCCATTTTGAAGGGGTTGTCCAGGAAATCAAAGTTTCCTTACTTTTGCTTTGATGATATATCTTATATCTTTAGTTTTCTGTGTAGCGTTTTGTAGATCATTGTTTGGCCTTTTGTCCTTTTTCATGTGACCATTGTATTGTCTGTCATTCTTCGATTGGGTTTTTGATTACCCTTTGATGTCTTAAATGATATCATTAAAAAAGTAGGACTACAACAGTATGATGTTGAAAAATGTTAAAGCCATTCAATCTACCGTCTTTTGTACGAGTCAGTATTTAATTATTGAAAATTATGTCTGTCAAGGTTCTAAATCGAGAACTTAGTTCTATGGACTACATATATATATATAGACTTGGTGTTTTGGTTTGAAAACAGATGCACTGCATATGTTTAATTACTGTTATTACAATAGAAATTACAAAAATAAACATTTATGCTATTAATGGTGTTTTAGTCTTTTTTTCCCTGGAGTAAAAGGAGATATTAATGAATTATTATATATTTCAACATAGAGAGAACATATTCGGTTATTTAGTATCCTAACGCATATGCATAATGCAGCTTAATATGTATTTCTTGAACTAAAATTTCTCATTAAGGATTTCCTTGGTGAAGGAAAACAACTTTAATTCTATGGCAGTTAATGTTAAATGTTATGTTTGTTAATGTTAACTGTTATGACAGTTAATGTTAAATGTTATGTCAGTTAATGCTAAATTTTATGTTAGTTAATGTTAACTGTTATGCCAGTTAATGTTAACTGTTATGTCAGTTAATACTAAATGTTATGTCAGTTAATGTTAACTGTTATGTCAGTTAATGATAAATGTTATGCCAGTTAATGCTAAATGTTATGTCAGTTAATGTTAAATATTATGTCAGTTAATGTTACATGTTATGTCAGTTAATGTTACATGCTATGTCAGTTAATCTTAAGCGGTCACTTAACTAAGGAAATATTTTTAACAATACGGGATCTTTCATAACTTTACAATCTAATTAATTCCAATATTAAACACGTTGTAACAATATGAAAATGTTGTATCAAAAAGTTGTGATTACAGTGCAATTATCCCTGTATGACAATAAGCCGGTCAGTCATTGGATAATGTTTGATTATTTTTTTCATGTTTGAAAAGTAAACATTTGTTTCTTTTTAATTATGTTCCTCATCTATTCTTGCTCACATGTGTAAAGTTCCATGGAAAAAAGATCGATAATAAAAACACACTGACCCATATTTGTTGTGTACGGTTTTCCCAAATGGCGTCCTATTACGTCACATAAGGCCGGTCAAAGGTCAATAAAGCACATGGTTTTGTCTTAGGCTAACCAAACTTAAAAGTAAACCAGATTTAGAAAGTACAGTATTTTAGCTTTTTCAGTGTAATTGTTTTGTCTGAAAAATGTCGAAAGATGTTTTCTTTTAAATAGTTTGAAATTGAAGTATTAAAAATTAATTATTACATGCAAATATTAAACTTGCCTACCCATAAATGGCATATATAATAATGTACATTTGTATTTAATCCAATGAACTTGGTGTTTTTGCTTGTCAATACAATCTATTAGACTGACTACATTCTGCTGTATTTTTGGAAAACAATTAATGACTGATTTCAATTTATTTTAATCACATTTAATATCACTCACTTACAATGAACACACACAAAAATGGTGGAATCTGAAAGATCAATCATCATATTTTCAAAGTATTTTAAAATACAAATTGCCTGGCCTACATTCCAGAAACGGTCATGAACTGTGATAACGATTATGATCGCATTTTATAATCTTCAAGTTTTAAAAACCTGCTTCGGCGTCTTATATACGTTATAGATATACAGAATGACGTCATTGGCCTCGTGCTGCGCGAGAATGGTAAATCAAAACAAGTGACCGACTTTATTGCATGACCGAGCAGATGTCACGACACGATATATATACAGTCAAACCTGTATTAAGTGGTCACTTTTGCTATCATGTACTCATTATAAAAACTAAGGAACTCCTGCCTTAGGCACAGGCGACCTTCTGATTTCGGCTATTCTGTTTAAGCCATTGTGTTTATTGATCCCAAACACTTTTAACATATTTGGCGTTCCAATATTTCGATATTGACCGTACCTGATGAAGGTTATTCCAGAAACGCGTCGTGCGCACTAAATTATATATCTATGTTTTTATTTCTGTACTTTCTGTATATATCAAAAGCAATTTAGATTTCAACAATTCGTCTTGTGTCTTTTCGTGGACACCAGCTGGACAGAGAATCATACTTGCAAGCATGATCTACCGTTGAAAAACTAAAGCTATTTATACATTGGTTATGCAAATAACATTAGGCTTTTAACAATATCTTCTAAGGTCTAATGCTATAGAATCGTGACATATTCCAGCGGACCAACCCTAGTGACACGAATATTTGTAGCAAGCACCTCCTCCAAGACCAATGACATAATCAATCAATAATGGCGACTGTACGACATAAGTCCATCAGGAAGGAAATTAAAACAAAACCAGTTTCGAGAGAATTCGAACAAATTAGGGAAGAAAATAAGTAAAATATATATAAATAAACGATTTATTTCGATGACTATTTTTCAGTATTGTAGAGGGTCTATTGGGGTTTTACTTTTATTAGGTCAAGTGTACTTTGTCATCAATGTAATTTAATAGATTAGATTGACTCCACTCGTATGAAAATCATATTAGCCATCATGAGACGAACCAGATGGTGTCCGGACAGTTGACTTAAATCACATCAACGTTCCATGTTTCTGTAGAATGATGTCTCAAATAAACAACCTATTATGTTTTGTTTTCCTTCGTTATGTTGTCAGTTTCTCTTGACGTCTTGTGTACCCTATGTTGTCAGTTTCTCTTGACGTCTTGTGTACCCTATGTTGCCAGTTTATCTTGACGTCTTGTGTACCCTATGTTGCCAGTTTCTCTTGACGTCTTGTGTACCCTATGTTGCCAGTTTCTCTTGACGTCTTGTGTACCCTATGTTGCCAGTTTCTCTTGACGTCTTGTGTACCCTATG
>MJUT01022812.1:137841-150135 GCA_002080005.1 Gigantidas platifrons
CGGGACAAAAGAACCAGAAATTGCACATATGAAATTACATACATAAAAGAATTGAAATCCTACATATAGATTAATGAAAATACAATAACAATAATATAAATACACAAAAGGGCTACTCATTTAAATAAATGTTAAATTAGAAATAAAAGTAAAAATGAAAATGAGACATTATTGGTAAATGTATCAAAAAAACTGTCAAAAATATTATTTGTCAAAAATATTTTTGAAAACGGTATGATACCCAAACTCAATCACAATAACGGCCCACCAAAGTGTGGAATATATACTTTGGGCCAATTGAGCAAACTGCATGTTCTAATAGGATTGGAGGAGACCAACAAAAATAGGAGTCAAGAAAGGATATTATTTTTTCTCATTGATTCCATTCGGTGATAAGGTCTTAAGTTTTCTAATCCAGAAGCTTTCCCTTTCCTGTCTGCTTTTATCATCCCACTTGGGGTTATGATCAATTATGGTGACCTTCAGTTTGCCGAAAGAATCATGGTGGCCCGTCGATCTGAGATGTCTGCTGAGTGGAAGGTCAGGTTTGCAATTTGCATCGCTTCTGTGGCCATTCAGGCGTTTACTAGGTTGTTGTTTAGTTTCTCCGATGTATTGAAGGCCACAAATTGCACATTCCAGGAGGTAGATAATATTTTCTGTCTTGCAGTTGGCATTGCAGTATATGACGAATTCTTCTCCTGTATGTGTGCTGCTGAATTTTTGTGTGCATTGGATGTTTTTGCACGTCATATGTCATCTCGAATCACATTTTTGACACTGACCATTGTAGGCAGATCGAGGGGAGACGTCAGCTCTCACCAAGATATCTTTCAAACTTTTGGGTTTCCTGAAACCCAAGACGGGTGGTTCTTTGAAGATTTTGCACAATTCTGGGTGTTTTTGTATGGTTGTCCAGTGCTCACGAACGATGTTGGATAAATTACTGAGTTCAGGATGGTATGTGATGACAAATGGCACTCTGTTGTTCGCGTTCTTTTCTTTATATTGGATGAGGTCTTTTCTGTCAATACCACTTGCTTTGTCAAAACAATGGTTAATGATCGCATTGTTGTAACCCCTCTTTTTCAGATGGCATTTCAGTTCCCCAAGCCGTTTTTTTTGTAGTTTGTTCATTGGAACAGATGTGTTTTATTCGGAGAGCTTGGCTGTATGGAATACTTTTGGTGCAATGCTTAGGATGACAACTCTGTGGGGACAGGTACTGATGTTTATCTGTCGGTTTGTTGTATATGTCAGTTGACATAATACCATTTTCACAGGTGGTGTAAGTATCCAGAAAGGAGATGTTATTTCTAGATGTTTCATGGGTGAATTTTATAGTGGGGTGAACATTGTTGGCATGGTCAAAGAAACGATTGAGGGTTTCTTCCGACTCGGTTCACTTCATGTCAACGTCGTCTATGAAACGAAACCAGGAAAGTGGTTTGTGAAGTGCAGATTGTATGATTAGTTTTTCAAGTTTCGCATGAAGATGTTGGCGTATGAAGGTGCCATCTTTGTTCCCATGGCTGTTCCGTTGATTTGTAAAAAATGCTCTCCATTAAATGTAAAATTGTTATGCTTCAGTACCAGATATATATATATATCTGTACATTGTAATGAGATTTTAAATCACCCCCACAACCCTTTCTTAAATGATTGTTTCTAATACAACGACACTACAGTCTGAGATATAAAGCGTATTACCGCAGCAATGTCTTTAAAGGTTATACGTCAACTATATACATAAGATAGATACTAGATATTTATATGCCATGATGTCAGGGTGTTAAGACATGACCACATATTTAGATAAACTTTTACCTTCGTGTTACCCCTTTGATATCTTAAAACATTCTTAAATTAAGGAATATTCACGTCGCCAGTAAAACGGCATTTGCGACCGTCAAATCCACAATTGGCACCTCCAACTCTTCAAATACAGTACTGTTATTCCTATTCTAATGAAATTCTCCCAAAGTGTACACATTAGTTTGAAAACATACAAATAAATGACGAAATATATGCACTTTTCAAATTCCTTCCGCTAAAAAAAATAGTCCGTTAAATCCACAATTGACATCTAATTCAGTAGGACCATGGTGCATACAAACAAATAAATCTACAATTGTTGTTGATATAATAAGAAAAAATACTTAAGACAACATTCTATCGACTTTGACTTTTGTAATTTATCGTCATCCGGTGACGTAGTTTACAAAGGACGCTGGTGACATTTTGACACAACCTGGTTACTGATTTATTTTACGATTGTGTGAGCATTTTACTTGTTATGTAGCTAAATGCAAACTGCCATCAAATTGGAAAATATCAGTAACTTAATTACATCACCGTCTAGTTATCAATGTAGGAAAACTACTGTAAACATGAAGGTTAGTGGATTTTGTTGTTATATGCATTTCCATTTATTACTGACTTCCATTCAAAATATATGTTAGATTTTTCATACTAGAATCAAAATAATTCATGGAAGTCATAGTTTGTATAACATACTGTAGGTAACATTATTTTTGTTTAATTTACATGTAGTAATTACTTTTCTGTAATTCATCGTAGAATATGTGTCCACACAAACATTGCAAGCATCCAAAGGGAACCGTATGGCCTTAAACAATGGGAGAAAACATCAATGCACAACTGCCGTGAACTGACTGTTAAATGGCCATGACGAACATTGTACAGAAGAAAATGATGCAATATTTTCTTGAAATTCAGGTGTTTGTTTGTTGTTTATGAAGTCGGTTTTTTGCACTGCAGTTCAATTTTTTTGTAAAAAGAAAATAGAAACAAACTATTTTTTTTTTTTTCAATTCAGTTATCTAGGCATTGATAATGACCATTTGTAGGACTTATTGTATCCAAATATTAAGAGAATTTTTATATTTTCAAAACTGAAATTGAGAGAAAAAACATTCATAGTCGGAAATATCTGGGTCTGCCATATTGCTTACAAACAAATGCATTCGGCGTAGGAATTCCTTCAAGCATGTCAACTGTAGAATTGACGCCTCTCGATAGCCAATGAAAATACGCGTTACATTATAATTGCATTAGAATAAATTTTATTCTGTTCTTGCTTAGAGCTAAAATGAAAACAATAAATTCTTCATCTATGTAAAACCACATTGAAATTAGTCTAGACCGAAAATTGTATCTTACATTTCTTAATTTTGAAACACAAGAAGCAAATAGAAACAGGTAGATGCTCAAAAACCTCATATTACCACAGATTATATCTACATTGTAAAGCGATGGAAGATGAAAAGCATTTTCTATTATCTTGTACAAATAACGGAACTCTTAGAAATGTTAATGGCAAAAGTATTTGCAAAGAAAACCCCGATTTTAAATATTACTCTAATAGAGAAAAAATAGTGAGTTTTTTTTTAAACCGAATACTTTATCCAAATAAAGAGAAAAAAAGTAGCTTCATTAACCGGTCTTTGGACATACAAACTGGGGACTCTTTATTTTAATTTGTTTATTTTTCTAAAAATCTATTCTTTTAAATTTATTTGGTTTTTCAGATATTTTGGCTTTGTGCGTATATGATGAAACTTATTACAGAAATGCGTCGTGCGTAGTAAAGTACATACATACATTTTTTATAAAAAAAAATTTATACTAAATGTAAATAAACCAATTCAATCTTGATAATTATATATTAGATCTTCGTATAACATGCTATTTTCTGAGTAACTTGCGAAATTCATTATAAGTTAATTACTATATCTATATTGTAATATTAACCACTCATTACCGCCTCCAGATTTAACCTTTTTTCTATTAAAAAGTGACAGAAATAACATGGCTGCCTTTTCAAAATTAATAGTACACTTCTGAAATTAAAGATAACGTTCTGGATTAAGGACACTGCATGCACATCTTCAAACATGGGTATAATATTTCAATATAATTAAAACATTGTTGATTGTATCCTGTCCTGAATTGCGATCAGTTACACTAGAAAGTATATTTATATAGATTTTTAAGGATTTATCTAATTTTTTTTTTCGGTTCATGAAGAAATAAACTCAAAAATGGGTAACGCAAGGGTGTCTTCCACATTTTTGAGTTTATTTCGAATGAACCGAACAAAAAATTGTGATAAATCCTTATAAATTAATTCCTAATTAATTTTTTTCTTGTCCTAAAAATATTTTGACGGATAATAATTGCTTAAAAAGAATTAAAATTAAAAATTAAAAAATTGAGACCCCAACATGTGACTTCCGGTTAAAAATGTTGTTTATGGAAAATAACATCAATTTTTTATCCAATTAATATCTCTTAAACACATCAAATTAATTTATTAGGGTATGGTATCTGCACAAATTTTCAGAAAATTCCTAAATGCTAACCAGCAATTCTGAAGATGTTAACATTCCCCAAAAAATATTCGCAAAGATTTTTTAATAATTTGGCTCACAAATATTATGTCTTTGAGCGTACCTTTATATGAAGGTTGAAGAAACGTGCAGTGGACGCTAAATTTTATATCTATATTTATTTTACTATAACCATACATAATATTACTATATATATGATTTATATTGTATTTTTCCATATTAAGAGATAATTAAAAGGTAGACATCTAATTTAGTGGGCACGATGCGTGAAATATGAACCTTATAATGTGTGTTTATTACTCTATTTTATTTAACTGGTCGGGCGGAGTTGACCGTTAAATTTACATGAGAGCATTCGATTTTATTTTGTGTATGTACAGGGCAGTTCCCGTTATTGACATTATTGAACTGTATTCAGCAGTGTCACCGAAATCAATTCATACAAAAGGAATAGAACGCACAAGGGTGTAGTGTGTGGGTTATTAAAAATTTGAGTTCTGCATATGGTCATTTTGACAATTTATGTCTCTTCACTAATTGCGAAATGTAACTAATATAGGAATAACTTCTTGAAACATTGGGAAATATTATTACGTATCTCCAAGCACTATCCAAAATATGTGCTGAAAACGTAACAGATATTGAATAATTGAATATTCCAAGCGATCAGAAATGAACAAAACACACACACAAACACAAATAGTTATATATAATCGGTGTTGTCACAACAGTATTCTTTTAATCAAATAATTTAAATACACAGATTGGATCATACACGCACGATTGAATATAGCTATATAAATGAAATTGATCAGGTAACCTGACCCTCCTAAATACATGCACTTTCCTGTAATCAGTTAACCCGTGTTAAGCCACACCCAACCAGTTGAAAAAAATAGAGTAATACTATTTCTAGAAGATGATATTATTTGACAAAACTAATATAATCAACACAAATGACCACGAATCTGTTCTGTTTGTACTAATCACAATCCGATCGTTTCCACATTCATGACTTATCACCGTGTTTGTTACAAGAGTAACATGACAGGTGCCATACGTGGAGCAGACAATGCACACCCTATCCGGAGCACATGAGTTCACATCAGTTTTTATTTGGTTTCCTGTTGCTCTATCTTTAGTTTTCTGTGTAATGTGTTGTAGATCGCTGTTTGTCCCTTTGTATGTTTGTCTTTTTACCGTTGTATCCTCAGTCCTTCGATGTACGGCTTTTTATTCTCCCTTTGGTATCTTTTTACCGTTGTATCCTCAGTCCTTCGATGTACGGCTTTTGATTCTTCCGTTTGGTATCTTCAAACTTTACAAATAAAATTCTTAGCTTTCTTTCGTGTCCAATTCCAATTTTGTATTAAATTTGTATTTGTTTATTTCTAGTTTTGTAGGACTGTCGTTAAAACATTATCACCGGGTTTGCTACTAGATTAACACGACGGGTGTCACTAGTGGAACAGGAACTGCTTACCCTTCCAGAGCACCTGAGTTCACCCCCGGTTTTTAGTGGGGTTTATGTTACTCGGTCTCGAGTTTTCTGTTAAGTGTTTTGTAGATCGTTGTTTATCCGTTGTGTTGTAATGTTCTTATTTACGGATTCTGATTACTTCTTTCGTATCATCAAACTCTTCTTTATGACTGTATTAATTTGTATTTGTCTTGCTTTGTGAGACTGTCGTCGGAGCATCTAGCAAATAACATATTCAGTATATGCTTCTTATTAAAGCCAATGACGATTGATCACAAAGGAAGTTATTAAAAGTATTTAGACTTCACTAATTTTACAATTACAAAATGTACAAATTGCTCAACACATGAATGCTTTGTTGATTAAACAAAGTATGAACGCAAATTACTAAACCGTGTGAGCAACTTGAAATAATAAAAGTGAATAAAAAATGAAACGATCGTAGTAAGTAGAACGTTGCTAGAAGAAATAAAGTAATAATAATTAAAAAGGATAAGTAAATAATGATACGTTATGATTAATATCACAACAACGACAATTAAAATAATGTCACCCTAACTTCATCGATAGCGTAATGGTTAGCATGCTCGCTTCTACTGATCGATAGAGTAATGGTTAGCATGCTCGCTTGACTGTGGTAGAACGTAGGTTCAAGCCCCGGTTGGGTCAAATCAAAATACTATAAAATTGGTTTGTGTTGCTTCTCCGCTAAGCACACAACATTAAGGAATAAAAACAAAGATCGGTTAGCATGGAATCGGAATAATCCGAGTAGAGCCAAATGTCTTTCCGCTAATTGTTGTTTCGGTGAATTAGCATTACAAAAACCCAAGTAAACCTGTTGTAGTTCAAAGCGGATATCATAATCTCATGTGACTTGTTCTCGCCATGATATGGTTGAACACATGCTCACTTGGTGGTAAGCAACAATCCCGCATAAAACTAGTATCACATCGGAACATTTGAAGTGGACGGTCATATATGTGTGTGTTGTTGCTATCGATTTTGATTATTTCTGCTATTGTTGTATTGAATTTTAGAAATGTTCCGACAGTGTGGTATGTTTTTGCATTTTGTTTTTATTTCATTGAGATCAACAATAATAATCCAGAGGACATAAGAACAATCACGGGTCTTGTATTTCTTTGGTATGTATGACAATATAGATGACGATTAAGCACGTGTGTTTGTGCATTATTCTACGCGATTGTACGATTCTAAATGCACATTGTTTACATTTCAGTTTTATTTGTCGAAAGTGTTTTGGTCATATAAAACATGAAATGATCGATAGATTTTGAAATCACTTTTAAGATACAGACAGCAAATATCGACTTGTAGCAATAAATGAGACAACAATTGTTATATAGTATTGTTTTCATATAAATAATACTGAATGAACAAATTAGGAAAATATTTAGATATATCATCAATCACACAAGTACTTTATAATTCTATATCTACATTGTCTTTTGTAATTTACCGACGTCAGACTTCTTGCCCAAATTATCTTAAATAAGACCAATTATGATGGAACATCAACTTAATATAAAACATAATGACAGTATATGTATTACATTTGTATTTTTATCAACTCTAATTGGCCATTACTATGGTCATATTGAAGCACAGCTAGACAAATAACATGTTTCTTCCTTTTATGAATCCTTTACTAATGTATCCTAAATTAGAATATAAAAGTGCAATTTGTTTATATTCAATGGGTACTAGTGACGGTTCAACCGGCATAGCTGTGTAGTATTTCCTCTATGTAGCGGACAGGCCTGTCCTATGTATTAAATTACCGGTATTCAACCGACATAGCAGTCCAGCATATCCCTATGTAGCGGACAGGGGTGCATTATGTACTAAGTTGCTAAACCGACTTAGCGGTCCAGCATTTCCCCGATGTAGCGGACAGGCCTGTCCTATGTATTAAATTATTCAACCGACATAGCAGTCCAGCATATCCCTATGTAGCGGACAGGGGTGCATTATGTACTAAGTTGCTAAACCGACTTAGCGGTCCAGCATTTCCCCGATGTAGCGGACAGGCCTGTCCTAAGTATTAAATTATTCAACCGACATAGCAGTCCAGCATATCCCTATGTAGCGGACAGGGATGCATTATGTACTAAGTTGCTAAACCGACTTAGCGGTCCAGCATTTCCATGATGTAATGGACAGGCCTATCCTATGTATTAAATTATTCAACCGACATAGCAGTCCAGCATATCCCTTTGTAGCGGACAGGGGTACACTATATACTAAGTTGCTAAACCGACATAGCGGTCCAGCATTTCCCCCATGTAGCGGACTGGCGTGTCTTATGTATTAAATTGTTCAACCGACATAGTTGTCCAGCATTTCCCATATGTAGCGGACAGGTATGTCCTGTGTATTAAGTTTCTTAGCTGACATAGCTGTCCAGCATTTGACCAGGTAGCAGACAGGGGTGCTCTATGTATTAAGTTGTCGCCTATGCTGTCTTATTCCTTCCTATTGTAAATATTAATATTTCTTCTTGTTGCATTTTATTCACATCTTGAATTCGTATGAAATACTTGACGCTGAATTTCTAGAAATTATTCGTAATGGTTAAATGCTTGCAGCATCTATATCTATAGCAATACAAATCTGCTATACCTGTAGCAATGCCAAATGTAGAGAAAAACAAATTGACACCACCTCTATATCTATCGTAATACAAATCCTCCCTAAAAGCTCTATACCTGTAGCAATGCCAAATTTAACAAACAAACAAAAACTGACTGACACCACCTCTATAGCTGTGGCAACGCGAAGTAAAAAATAAACTGACTGCCACCACCTCTATAGCTGTGGTAACGCGAAGTAAAAAATAAACTGACTGACACCACCTCTATAGCTGTGGTAACGCGAAGTAAAAACAAACTGGCTGACACCACCTCTATATCGACATGTATCGCAATACAAATTCGACAAAAAAAAAGGTCGACACCACTTCTATATATATATATATCATAACACAAAAAAGAAAACAAGATAGGAATCATATAACATCTACTCTAACAAAAATTCTAAGCAAGCACTGTTGATATAATTACCTCTTAATTTTCACCTCATTACCAATTCCACAAAGAAAAACCCCAGTTAATATCACACCTATATCAAAGTGCATGTCGTGATGACCTGATATTAACGGGGAAAAAACATTGGTTCAAATTTATGACACATTAAAACGTGTCTGTAATTAGTATCTATATTCTTCTACATTGTAATCATAGCTTTAATGTATCACATTAGATAACTTTATGTCTTGTAAAATAATAAAGATATGCTGTAAAGAGGTATTTAATATACCGTTAACTTTGTTGTGTAACCAGGTACTGCTTTAAGAGTAATTCCATCAACATTTATAATTAATAGCGGAGATAGATGCGTTTTTCGATTTTTATACATAATCAAATATAATATTTTTCAAAATAAGATCTGATGATCAAAGATTAAGCACATTGAATTGTTAGATTTTATCTATTGATGCAAAAAAAAACTTTAGAACAAAGAATTCCGCACCGAACAGTTCCAAGATATAATCAAGAAGTAGTAGAAACAGAGGGTAAATCGATAGCCCGAACACACATTTATATGACCATGCACTTGTCTGGACTTGTAGAGGCACTTCAATAAAAGGGGCGTGGTTAAACTAGTTCTGTATGGGTCAAATAATCTCCTCTATCTCTAATTATAAGAAACAGGCGATACAATTTGAGGCTATGCATGAATATCCATAGCGAATTCAGGCATGCACACTATCTGTACTATCGTAGTGGGAAATCTTTGCCCATGTTCAGTAGTTTTAATAGTGAAAATAAGTCGCCCATTATGAAACATTTTATACATGTAGCGATACATTATCATTTACTTAGAATAAGAAATTAAAATCGTTATCCATTCGGTTTACATGTATTTCCAAATCTAAGTACCGACACCAACACCAATAAGCAGAGTTTCAGGACACCACAAAATATCAAGACATGGCTAGGGGTTTCACTGGCCTGCTCAAGATATTTATCAGAGATTTCCTCTCTCAATACATCTGCTACTCACGTGATAGCTCAGACATTTGAGAACGTGGTGATAAATCTTACAGTATCCAAGATTGAATATTTCTATTGAAGATATATATGCAATACAATATGTCAAACCTGCCTTAAAAGGGTACCTCTATAAAACAAATCACTGTCTATAAAGAGCAGTCTCATGTTTCACATTAATGAATAGTGGATATAATTTTAACCTGTATAGAAAGGACAACTGTTCATTACGACCACATTTTAAGGTTCCCTGGAGTGTCATTTAAATACAGAGTTGACTGTATATGAAATTTAATGAATACGACGTACAATATCCGTAGAGAGTGGGATATTTGCCTGATGTTTATCATTGATGGTCATCCTACTACTTTTGATACTGAATTGGTTTCTAAATACATACCCATATCCTAATATCAGAACGAAGATGACATATATAACCTCAAATACTGGATATTTCATTTGAGGTGTTCTTGAATTACAAGCAAATGTGTGAAAAACAAGATTTATTGATGTAAATAAAAGCAGAGGTGGAATAGTAATTATATGAGTAAAAAATGACACGTATTAATTGTCAGTTCGGTTGTATGTAATCTACAAACATTTTTCAGCTTGGATAAATCTTTTTTAAGCGAATACTCCTCAATAAAAATAACAGTAAGGTATGTGAATTTATGGAGGTATGTAAATGCAAAAAAATAAATTGCCTCCCTCCCATTTCTATTCCTATGCATTGATTGTTATTATACACATTTGTTTATTATGTATGCTAATTACATTACTAGTATGTCTATAGTTTTACGTTCTGTAATCATTTAACACTTTATTTTGCTAAAGTAGACATAGAATATTTATATATTGTTATTAATATACATCATTATTATAGAAACACTTTAATTATGTTTAGAATCTGATCAAAAGATTACTAAAAGTTTGACTTCATAACAATATGATGAATACCATACTCTCAACACACTGTTGGATTTTGAAAAAAAATACTACGATACCAAACCTTCGTCAGCATAGCATATGCTCTGAGGGTTACAGTCATGGTGTTTAACGCCACTTTCAACAATATTTCAGTTATAAAATGAAAAATGCACAATTGGAAAATTGAAATCATCTCTATTGTTGTAACGTTTCGTTTTTAACCGGTTGTTACTGCCAATGTCAAGGTGTAGGTGAAGGTATGACGCAGAGCTAGCTGTAACCGTGATATCCTTTATGTCAAGCTCAATGTGATAGATACGATAGCAAAATTAATACTCTTAAAATTATTTAGTGACAGGACATCATATATATAGCGGAACGTGCTAGCTTCTTTTCATTTTTCTTGAGAGTCCCCTGTATAAAGTCTTCCTTGTACGAGTAAAGGAACCAGTTGGCGAGAGCAGGAGCACAGTTGGGACCCATTAATGATTAATTTATCCCGGATAACCCCAAAAACTTGGATAATTTTGAAGTAAAATATTTGACTCTTTTGACATACATATAACATGGTTCAACAGGTACATGTATCTAGTGTATACTGTTGAATTTAATACGATTTTGTATGAATTTCTAACTGACATTAACTAAAGCTTGTGAGTGAAAGGCCGGGTTTACACATCGATAAACTCATGCAAAATCGTATACAATTCTTAATAGTTCCATTTAAGAGTAAGCACAACAATATTGTAAAAACCCCATTGTATGGCGATGTTCATGAGTCAGACATTTATTCCGGTACTATTTTTACAAGCACTTTCATTAGATGAGTTAATAATCGTATTTTAATTGAAGTCAGAAAGGTAGAAACCATATATGTTGAGTGATGTAATCCTGATCTAAAGCATATGAAATGTTTAAAACGCCAACTACCTACGTTTCTAGTCAGCTATGCAGAATGTTTACTTGAGTGACACAGCGCCAACATTCTACTTTCCGCGGACTTTCCCAAAGCTTTTTCTTGTATTTTTAAAATTTATTTTGACTTTCTGCTTACACAACAGATAAATTTATCAGTTTTTAAAAATTAAAATTGAATTACAAAATGTGATTCAAGAGCGTATGAATGCATCTCCTCAGAGTGAAATGATCGATGTGTATACTTTTATAAATGTTCTTTTCATAAAATGAAATGCAAGCAAATACTATTATGGTAATAAAAATGGAATAGGGGACGGGCCGTTTCGCACTCATTTAAGGGTGGGAGTTATGCTCATCATTGAATGCCTAAATGTGATGTAGCATTTAGACCAGCAATAAAAAGCCACCGTTCCTTTACTTTAGTTTGTATCGCCTTTTACTTAATACGCTATGGTTGTATAATGTGTTTCGTCTTTTACTTAATACGCTATGGTTGTATAATGTGTTTCGCCTTTTACTT
>MJUT01022812.1:150251-183038 GCA_002080005.1 Gigantidas platifrons
TGTATAATGTGTTTCGCCTTTTACTTAATACGCTCTGGTTGTATAATGTGTTTCGCCTTTTACTTAATACGCTATGGTTGTATAATGTGTTTCGCCTTTTACTTAATACGCTATGGTTGTATAATGTGTTTCCTCTTTTACTTAATACGCTATGGTTGTATAATGTGTTTCATCTTTTACTTAATACGCTCTGGTTGTATAATGTGTTTCGCCTTTTACTTAATACGCTATGGTTGTATAATGTGTTTCGCCTTTTACTTAATACGCTATGGTTGTATAATGTGTTTCGTCTTTTACTTAATACGCTATGGTTGTATAATGTGTTTCGCCTTTTACTTAATACGCTATGGTTGTATAATGTGTTTCGCCTTTTACTTAATACGCTATGGTTGTATAATGTGTTTCGCCTTTTACTTAATACGCTATGGTTGTATAATGTGTTTCGCGTTTTCATTATAGAAAAAAAAAAGTAATATACAGTAATCATTATATTTCTAATACAAGCGCGACAGCTTTCCATCTTACTATCTTATTCTTCTTGTTTATTGTACATACTGTGTACTGTTGACGATTTCTAGCTGATCAGCAGGTCTTCGTGAGGCGGATAGTGTATGTCCTCTCGATGGGAATTGTTTTCCTTTTTATTCATTATTTATTAAATCTATTTCCCTGTTTATATATGACTTCAGAAGTCCAGGGTATTTCCGAGGCTTACATACATTTAATACTCACAAAGCAATACTTACACGGGTAACATGACGGGTGCCACTAGTGGAACATGCACTGTGTACTCTTTCGTAGTACCTGAATTTACTCCGGTTGATTGTGGTGTTCGTTTTTGGCAATCTTTAGTTTTCTTTGTAATGCTTTCTAGATCATTCTTTGTTTTTTTTCTCATTTGGCAATTGTATTGTATTGTATTGTATTGTATTGTATTGTATTGTATTGTAATGCATTGTATTGTATTGTTGTATTGTATTGTATTGTATTGTATTGTATTGTATTGTATTGTATTGTATTTCCTTCTTCGATTTACGGAACCTGATTACCCCTTTCGTATCTTCTAACTTTTTACCAATGCTTCTTTATTCTAGATTTTATTTCAAATTTAAATTGATGATTTTCAAATTTTCCAATTGGTTTTTCCATTTTATTACAAACATGTTGAAAGTTTAACCGTTAATACAATACAGGAAATTGTGTAGACCGACACTTATGTTACATAATACATTATTTAATGTTTTTTACACATTAAAATTATTAGTGCAAACAAACCAATTATGATTCAGTCGAGCAATTATTATGGATTGTTTGTCATTGCAAAACACTTTTTTGTTTCATTCATAAACGTTGCAATTTCAAATGTTATGGCGATATTTTTTTTATATCGACCAATATTTGCCAGTTTCTGTGGATTGTCCATATTTGATTGCTATTCGGTATTCTCTAACGTTTATTTCTATTATCTTTCGGAAAAATAAACAACATCTTAGGTCTATAGCAATCAAATAAACTGTAGTGAAACATGTATTGTTATTTATTTAATATAACACTAATGGCTGTTACATTTGGTGGGGTCCGTGTTGCTCATATTTTAATGTTTCTGTATTATGTCGTCCTGTGTCTTCTGTGTCCACCGTTGCCAGCGCCTCTGGATTGTCCATTCTTGATTGCCACTTCTGTTTTCCCTAACGTTTGTTTACAAGACCACATATTGTTTTACAGTAAAACCTGTCAAAGGGAATATTAAAATATGGTCACATAAGACAGGTGGTCGCTAAGCATAGGTTTAATATATATGACATACACTGTGAAGGGAAATTTAAACAGAAGTAACATAATACAAGTTTTTGCTCAATAGAGGTGGTCACTAAAGCAGGAGTGACTGTATATGCCAAGTCATCCTACTTAATTTGATAATCAATGTATTTTGAGGTTTCATTTTGTTTTGACAAGGTCTAAAGTTCAGGTCGATTGGCTGTGTCACTTCTAAACTAAGAAGAGTTTAAAGACACTAAAGGGGGTAATTATAAGCCGTATATCGAAGACGAACAGACAACAAAATGGTCAAAAGAAAAAAATATGACAACAACGCCTACACGTATAGGTAAACCGTAGATATCAAAGTTAGTGCGCGTGCGCGTGGTAAGTTTATGGAATAATCTCCATCAGGTACGCTGAAAGTAAATAGGTTGGAGAGTCAAGTAATTTAAAAAATCAGTGTGAGCAAGAAAGCCAACAGGCCTTAACAGAACAGACAAAATCTACTAAGATCATCCATATATGAGGGAGAAGCATCTTAGTTTTATTATTACTTACGTAAATGTCGATACTAAATATATCTAATAACCCATGTCAGTACCGAAGTACTGACTACTGGGTGGATGATACATCGGGATTAATGACAACTGCTGTATAGAGATATCACATATATTTATTATGTATATTTTATAAACGTTGGATTGTTTTTGTTGTTGTCTCTCTATCGTTCTTGTTCTTTTTTCCGATTCAATCATTTCAATAGATATAATTATTAAGATACAACTATAGAACATATCCTCATTAATACAAGTTTGTGCTGCAATACCTACACCACATAATTGATTTTTACTTAAGCAAAACTACTTTTAGCTAATAATTATGCTTCCTGTCTGACTGGGTATAAATCATTCGATACTAATCTGTTCTAATCGAGATGGAAATTAGATAACAATGTCCCCTTCAGTTGTTACTTCAAATGTATCTGTATTTTATTATTATCTACCTACATGATGTAAATGTTTCCTTTGATATTGAAGAAAGTAGCCAGTCTGGGACAAGGTGTCTGATGCAAGATGTTGTATCACCACACTGTGGTCATCATGAATAACGCGACGCTTTTCTCTGCCGCCCCTATGCCATCACGTCATAGTATTATAATTCAGGAAAAGAAGTCTGAATAAAATGACTCTTAATTGTTCATTCACAAATGCATGTATTTGTTCATTAAAAAAATGATCAGATTAACTTATCATGAATTCAGTTATCTTCTCATTTTCAACATTGTATCTGCCCACACAAAGACATACGTTTAAACTTGTGAATTGGAGATAAGGTTTACCATTGAGGAATATCTGTGTGCCATTCCTCATTTTCACTGTCTGTTCTCCTTTAATCTTTCAGAAATTGTAGCCTGGGGTTTGGCAGAAATTAGTCGACGGGTGCCACAGGTGGCAGCAGCTCTGCTTACCCTTCCTGAACGTCTGAGTGCATCCTATTTTGTAGTGGGGTTCATATTGCTCAACCTTCTGCATAGTCTTGTGTCGATCATTATTTTTCATTGTTTATCCCTTCTGATTGTCTGTTCATTTTCTATTTATAGTCTCTACCTACATGTCGCCTTTGGTATCTTATAACGTTACGACATTGATTTTATCTTAGGTTTATGAGATTTGTATTTCTGGTTTGGTGTCCAAGAACAAAGGCCTTTATTATCAACTTCAAACAAATATTTCACCCCGAAAATACAAGACTTGTTATAGGTTTTGTTACTTTGGTATAAAACTACTTCTTTATTTCGATGTATGTACAGCAAGTCTCTTTAATACGGAGTGTAAACAACTTTAAAGAGCAACAGTTGATGGTTGTAAAATGTATGATACATGCACCAAGTTACACTTAAATATTCTATATGTAAAAAAAAATCTCATTAGATTCAGTCTTTTGAACTTAATTCTATTTTATTTAATATATTACGACTTTATAACCATTTATGTTGTAACCCAGGATAATCAAAGACAGTATGTCTACAACTGCTATCAAACGAATGTCATGTACACAAAGTAGTCATAAAGATATGAAAACATTTCAAACAAGATAGATCTTACTACTAGACAAAATATCTCAGATAGTATCAACATTCGTTAAATAATTTTATTATCGTAACACGATACATTAGGTTATAAATGTTTATGTAATTATATGAAAAAAGAATCAACTTTCATATTTAGATCAAACAATCTTAAGTGAAGCTGGCGAATGTAATTGACATCTGTAGGTTGTGTATTTGTATCCAAGCAAATTGTTGTAGATGTCAGCTCTCGAATAAAACATTACGAGGTTAAATATATTGGATCACAGTATATGTAGCAACCTAGCTTTTATTATTTGTCTACATGTTTGTGCCCATAAAACTAGCCTAACCCCGCCACTTACTACTAAAGTTCCTGTACCACGTCAGGAAGGTGAGCATAATCTTGACTATGTAACATAACATTATTATTGCATTATGGAACGAAACGCCTGTATTACCGCAAATATTGTCTGTTCTCCGATTTACAGATTCTGATTACCCCTTTGGTATCTTCAAACTCTTATTTCATCAAGTGTGAAAGTTTGGGCCCATAAAACTAGCTTAACATCGCCACTCTTTAGTGAAGTGCCTGTACCAATCTCGGAAAATGGGTAGTCTTCTTGATCTATTATCACTGAGTAAATTATAAACAGAAACACATCATGTAATGAAATAGAATGCTTTCAATAAGGTAACCAATATCATTGTAAAATTAGTTTTCGAATTATGACTTTTTTTACCTATATAATTAAGATTCATTTTGCTTTACTATACATATGTAGTAGATAGAATAACAGATAAGCGTTATAGAAAACCGAATTGCTAATCTCAGATGCCCAATCAAGAGATACAGACAACATTGAACACGTGGCACAGAACGAACAAATCATAGCGCTCAACACAGAAAACAAAATGGATTACCAACGCAGGCCCCACCAAATATAAGTGCTAGCGAAGAGTAAGCACTTCCTGTTTCATTAATTACACTCGCCGTGCTACTAATAGCCATTTCCGCAACAACAAAGTTCGATCCCTAATTAAAAAAAAACCAAGGAATCTACCTAAAATGGAAACGATCAATTGCAATTTGAGAAATAGTTGTTACGTAGTCAGCTTTCGACAAATGAAGAGGAGCCAAAGTAAATCAATGAGATGATATGATGTTAAAGAAGAAGCAAAACAGACACTACAAGTCGAGCATGAAGGATGTATACCGTAAATCTTAATTACCTAATTATCTAAATGCTAATTACTATGTCTTACAAACGAAAGACAAATCAAATAAATGCTGTGAAATATCACCTTGACTTACAGAGTCATACAACATATCGTCAAATTAACCATGTCTGGCACATAAAACTAGCTAAACCCCGCCACCTTTTATTAAAGTGCCTTTATACATTATTTATATTAGGTTTTGGAACTGTTCCAAAAGTGTGGTATGTTTTTGTTTTTCATTTTTGTGCACTTCAGTACCTTTTTGATATTGGTATCAATAACGTCGTAATAGTTATTACACTTGATGAAGCTTTAACTTACGTATGACTGGAAGTCAAGTAATTTGATATGATTATGGCGACGAACAATTAGACATATGATATGACATAACATTTATAAAGGAAGCTACATAACACAGCCGCCATTCTGTTGGCAGTATAAATGCTATCTAAAGATACGGCATGAAATAAAAATAAAAACTGTTGTCTATTATGGTAAGACGTTTGTTTTTAACATCAATATATGTTCTCGGTCATGTGCATACAAACTTGAGGATTTAATATAAAAGTTTTGAGTATGCCAGTCTGCATGGAACTGGAAAGAAACGAAAAGGTTACTTTTGTAGCGGACACAATACGCCTATTTTCCCTTTACGATTTCTGCATCAAAACGATGTTCTGTTCGTCTTTACCTCCAGTTGTTTGTATGTTGGCTCATGTCTTATTCTACGTTATTTGTACTTGTTTGTATATAGTGGTGTCCACAATATATTTTGTTTTTGTTGTGTTTTTATTCGTCTTGTGTCTATGTTGCCAGTTGCTCTGGATTGTCCATTTTTGATTGTCCCTTCGGTATTCTCTCGAAAGATATAAAAACAAATCTTTAAAGTGCAATGAGAGTGAAACACTCCGAACACGATACTCACTATAGTCCACGTATTATAACATGGTAACCCACGATACTCACTATAGTCCACGTGTTATAACATGGTAACCCACGATACTCACTATAGTCCACGTATTATAACATGGTAACCACCTAAGTATTACCTATCCGCTACCTGGGGACCGCTTTCCAACTCTGTAGGTGTAAATATACCATCGCCAGCAAAATAGATGATAATATAAAGTACTGTACTGGCTATACATATATGTACTACACCTCCTTCCCACACATCCGCCATGGTATATCTGTGATTTTGTCAATCGGAAACTGGTTTAGTCGTTTAATTTGTTTCTCGACCTTTAGGATTTTTGCATTTCATTTTTTTTTGTACTTTTTATTGCTATTTAAGGTTCTCAATTACCTCTTCGATATCTTCAAAATGTTCTGATCGCTATTCAAGATTACTCACTGATCAGAGAGATTTTCAGTTCGTATGTCTTTCACATACATGTAATTTTAATCATTTTTTTTTATAATCTCGTTGTAAGCTTATAATAAAATCGTTATTTTCAGACATTAGGTGATTAAGTACGTTGTTGTATTAATCCGACATTTAAAGCATGACAAGGTCACATGATAATTTCCGGAATTTATACGTAATTTACGTCTTTATGACTTTGTTTAAATAACATTCTATTAGAGTTAAGAATATCAGTTACAAAATTACTAATCCTACAAATTGTTAACGTAAAGGAAACGTAATAAGACTTAAAATACACACAAAGCGGATGTTGACATCAGCTGATTGGTGGATATCCTGTTTAGGCTCTTCGGTTTACTTCCTGTCAAATGTTTATTATTTGTAATTATTTTGCTTTCGAAAACCTGTTGATTTTGATTGTACCTGGTGAATATTAGTCCAAAAACGCACTTATTAGATATTAACGTTTTTATTCCTTTTTAATTGGTCGATACCTCTGCTGGTGGGCTATTAGCCCCCGTAGTCCCCATCTACCGTAGTAAATTTAACGGCACTGACATGAATATACAAGATATATGTATGATAGAACTCCCAGTTATGAGTAGGTGTCCAACAATCTTGCCACACGAAATGTGCATTGCTATTGATATCAGTAGCGTTAGGCCTGTGGTCAAACGACCGTAATCATTAGGCTAGTTATGCCCCTTACATATATGTATGATTAAAGTATTTTTCAATAACTTATGTGGGCGTCTAATCATTTGTGTAAAGTGAGTGATTATTGCTTTACTGAAAAAAAAACAGTCCGTGGGTAGGCATGTCGCTCCACTTTGACATACTACCTCCGAGTGAACCATTCCTTGCTCCTTCAAATATCTGCTATGATGCACTAACAAATAAAATTGTTTTCTTAAGCTGCACTTTAAAATATAGAGTAAATGCACAATGTTCAAAGGTTCAGGGTTATGGTGTTTAACGTCACTATCAACAATATTTCAGTTATATCGTGGCCGTCAGTTTTATTGGTGGAGGAAACCGGAGTACCCGGAGAAAACCATGGAACTGCCACAAGTCACCGACAAACTTTATCACATAATACACTTCTGCATGAGTGGGATAAGAACTCACAACTTTAGTTGTAATATGCACCGATTGCATGGGTAGTTGCATATTTCTCAGACCCATAGTCACTATATAATCTTGGTTCAAATTTCATAAAAGTATGAATCAGAATCTATAAATTAACAACTTGGTGAAAATCAAAAACAATGTCACAATTGACGACTATGTCAAATCAATATCACGGTGTTATACCAACGCACTGTTTTATAATGGGTAAAAACTACGTTTTGCCGGTAAGTAATTCCGCACACTATTTACCGGTTGAAAACATCTATGACATCCATCGTTAATTACATAACAACATATAATACACTGTACATTAAACACATGGAGATGTTCTCATTTCTATCTCATAACACTTATTTGAATTTGATATTTTATTAATTCTGTATGATAATAATTATTTATGGATAGCTTCATCATAGCATGTCCACTGCCCACGCCCTTTAACTTTTTATCAACACAACTGTGCTGATGTTTCGGGAGGAAATGGAACTGGATGTATTTCTTGACGAAATGCAAAATGAAAATAAAAGTATTTTTCTTTTTTTTATCTAAATTCCCTTAATAGTGAATTAGCTATTTAGCTAATTTGTGAGATATTTGGTAAATAATAACATAACATTTTGTATTTAGTCAATAAAAACACATTTTTGGAATTTTTTCTCTCAATAAAAATGCAGTTTGTCAATAACGCAGTATTTTCATGACACAATTTTGTGAATTTAAATTCATAATAACAATATCCTTCGAATTAAGTCAATAGTACCACATTTTTTTTGGAATTAGTCAATATTTATTTTTTTTTATACTTTTAGTTAAGTTAATAATAATGCAAGGTTTTGGAATTTTGTCAATAATAATTTTTTTTATTTGGAAATAAAGTCAATGCTTAGAATTAGGTCAATCATAATACAATATTTGGAATTAGGTCAAAAACAATATCAATTGGTTTGGTTCAGCTTTATGGTGTTTAACGCCACATTCAACAATATTTCAGTGGCGGTCAGTTTTATTAGTGGAGGAAATCGGAGGACCCACAGAAAACGACCGACCTGTCGCAAGGCACTGACAATTTTAGAATTGAGTCATTAATAACACAAAATGTTGTATTTAATCAATATGTTTTTTTTCATACTTGTCAATAATAATGTCTTTGTTATTTAATAACAACAATTTTGGAAACAAGTCAATATAAATGCATTTTTTGTAAATTAGCTCATAAAACAGTTTTGAGAATTACCTCAATTATGATATAATTTTTAAAATTAGGTCGATAAAGTGTGTTGCGAATAGTCTCAATAATAATACCATTGTCATAGCAACAAGAAGGAAGAGTATGTTATAGAATCGTGTCTCTATATTAGAATTAGGTCCATGCTTTTAATATGACCAAAACAAGACGAAAGGCTAATAATTAAATATAAGTATTATACACATGTAGTATTAATAAAACCGTAGATATATTATTTAGTGAGCATGACGTGTTTCTGGAGTAACCACCATCAGATATGCTCAATGATAAATATTGGAATGCCAAATTATATATATCTGCCAGTATTAGGCCGTCCTAAATTAATTCTACGTTTAACATCAAGGTAGGCTACCAAAACCTAGAAGGGAGGGAGGAAAACAAAAAATAAACAAAAAAAATCAAACAACCTAAGAATACTTTCAGTATTTTTTTTTGGTGCTCAATTGATAGCCTGAAGATGTGCAAAGCACAGTGTTTAGCCTCAATAAAGATGATTTAGAATTGTAATTAATAGTTTTATTCATTAAACATGAGAAATTAACAGTCCATGAGTATGAAATGTCAGGTTTTTCTAATAACTTCATGAGATTTCAGTGTAAAATAACATTTCACGCAATGTGTGTTTGTTTTTTTATTTTTGGCAAATTTTCAAAACCTACGCGCGCGGGTGATGTTAAACGTAGAATTTTTTTAGGATGGCCTTATATAATATGTTTGTAACTACAAAAAAAACCCTGCTGATATTTGACCGATTACAGATCATTACAAATCCTCCGTGTATAAATAAAATTATACTAATACACAGAATATTCTGAATATACTATATCGAGTCTCATCCAGTTCTACTTTTTCTCTAAACAATAGAGAGATTTGATGAAATATGATACATTATGATCAACAAATAATAATACAGTAGTGTTCCTTCAAAATTAAGATGACGAGATAAACAGATAATTTTCTGTTATGGTAGATTTTCTCTTTGCATGTTGTTCAGATGTCCACAGTGAGACTAGTCATTACTTGGTAATAAGCTTATCAGTCGTCCAAATGAATATTTATCATCGCCGTTGTACCGTCTAATTAGTCTATTTTTCTACATTCCCTAATGCTTTAATTCTATGAATATTCAACTACTGCAATTCTGACTTGTTAATTCCTTTGTTTGTTGATATTAGTCCTACTAATTTTCTTGGCTATTTTTCACCTGCTTTCATTTTGTTTTGTATGCTACTGTAACAGTAAAATGGTGTTGTGTGGTGGTCCATCCAAGGGATTATAACTAGTTTCTGTGTGCGCATTCTGGGTGCAACTTCTCCAAAAGAGTTGTCCACTGGTTGTGTGAGACGAATCAACTACGTCCTTACTCTCTCTTGCTTAGAATGAGTGAGTGATTGTTGTTTAATGCCTATTGAGCCATATCTCAGCTGTATCATGACGAAAGCAAATGGCATTTCGATGAGATGATGATTATATTCGACATAAACTAGATTAACAAGTGTATTTGTATTTTTATAGCGATAGTCAAGATTGAATGGACAATTCACAGGTAGACGTGTCGCTCCAGTCGGACACATCTTTCTGATTCATTAATACTGCATGCTTAGCGGGTAAGCAGCAAATGCCAGTTTTATAGCCTTTGATTTGACCCGACCGAGGCTCGAACCCATACTCTACAGTATTCCAGGCGAACACGCTAACCATTAGATCACAGATGCGGGTCCTCTTGTTGGAGAAAAGCATGACCATTACACGTAGTGAACATTAACTATACAACATTACAAACTGAACAACAGGTTGTTGGGAGTGTTCGCTTGTGACAAACTTGTCATACCTCCTACATCATGTATTAACGACTATCCCCAATAGGGCTTAGCATATAGCAAATGGCAACTGTCCCGATATCTCCATAACTCTCGGCACATAGAAATATCAACTGGTCCAATAACTCAACACGGCGGATAGGATAGATAATGGTTTATTGATGGTATTATTAAGGTTAAAATACAGAAAGCCCGGTCGTGAACCATAGTGGTTGTCTGATTGGAGAATGCCGCTCCTTGTTTCAGGCCACCTTTGTAGATTGTAGAAAAAGTAACGCGCTATTTTCTTTTTGCCTGTTAGCTGTGTATAAGATTGTGTCTGAAAGAAACAAGGGAAAAATGTCTTACAAATATTCCTTGGCGCATTAACATCCTTTCTAAATCTCATTCATCTAATGATATAACTTGAAACTCAACTTAAATTGTGTGGGTTTTTTTTATTAACATTTAAAATGTCGAAGCATAACATTAACTAACAATCAACAAGTATTTCACTCTCGTGTTAGAATACCATAAACCACAGAAAACAATTTTTGAGAGATAGGAAAGCGCAAGTAAGGAAAACTGTATAATTAAAAAAAAATCACTTCTGTTACATCAGACCGACTATTATGTAATAATATGCCCATGAAACACACAATGTTAACACTTAAACAAATACAATAAAGGTTAGGGTCATGGTATTTAACACCACTTTAAACAATATTTCAGTCATATCGTGGCGGTCAGTTTTATTGGTGGAGGAGACCATAGAAAACCACCAACCTGCCGCAAGTCATTGACAAACGTTATTACATAATGTTTGTATCGAGTGCACCTCGTCACGAGTGTGATTATAACGCTATATACAGAACAATTATTGGATTATGTCGCGTAAATGTGCATTTATTTTTATATATAAACGTTAAATGACATAGAACTGTCAGCCAAATTAACGCCAGGTAATCAGCCAAATTAACGCCAGGTAATCAGCCAAATTAACGCCAGGTAATCAGCCAAATTAACGCCAGGTAATCCCTTAAGGAAAAACCATAGACATAGGTAACATTGTGCACAAGACAAAACCAAAAACCGACACCCCCCCCCTCCAAACATTGCACTGAAAACTAAAAACAGGAGTAGCACGAACCCTTCCATAAATGAAGGTGTACTCGAGTGCTCGCGAAGGGTGGACAGATTTTGTTTCTCGAAAGACACCGTTTTGTATTAGGGTAATATGCTTTGGGAGATGAAATGTTACAGTATTTGGTAAATACCCTAGAAGAATTCCATTAATATTTTTGCTTGTGAAAAGTACGTCACAACAATGCTTGTTTCTGAAACCAAACGAACAATAAATGTGACATGGAATAATCAGATTTCAAAATGTCCACCTTTGATAAATAACTTAGAAGTCATATGTATTAATGTAACTGCTTACTTTCTGGTCTTTTCCTGATTCATGGCAAGAAGAGCAACATGACGGGTGTCATTAGTGGAGCACAAATTGATTATCCCCCGGTTTACAATGTTTTAATGGGGTTCTCGTTGTTCGATCTTTAGTTTTCTGTGTAATATTTTTTAGGTCATTGTTTGTCCTTTTGCTCTTTTTTATCATTGTATTTTCTGTCCTTCTTTGATTTATGTATTCTGTACGATTACCCCTTTTGGTATCTTCAAACTCTTCTTGTCGCATATTGAAACATACTCTAGCCGGGTTTTCATTATGTTATCATTGGTGATACCAAATCGAAAACAGACATGGTTTAATCCAGTTTTCTGCCTCGTAAACCATTGTTGTTGAACAAATACTAACCTACAATCCATTTTATCCAATTTGTGTTGTTAACTATAAGTTAGCTTCTTGAAATCATTAACTGCAGAGAAGCCATATATTACCGTGACATTTTCTATTTTTCTATTGATGACTAGAAAAACAAGGTTATGTTAGAAACATAAAGTAGACAGATTCGTTTGTTTCTAAAATTAAGATACGTCTCGTACTTTTAAACAAATGATGTCATACTATGTACAATGTAGTAATGACTAAATGCACTGATTCAGAAATCCAATTGAACTATGCTACGACGTTTGTGATTTGTCAGTTTATATTTAATATAGACACTTACAAGCGCTACACACATTATACGGTCGTCATCACGACATGTTTATCGCTACGAAATATCCCTTTCTCAAATCACAATAGATTATTTATTTTTCACGTAGATGTTTCTTTGCTCTGTCACTACCTATAATTTTACCTGAATTGACTGTATATATGAGCTAAACGACGAGTGTCTTATTAGAAGCAGGAACTGTTTACCCTTGGCGAGCAACTTTGGTCATCCCCGGTTTTTGGTGCTGCTTATTTTTTTAATTTCCTGTGTGTTTTGTTGAGTGTTTGTGTTTTGTTTGTCTTTGTCTTGCATCTTTTGTTGTCAGTTTCTCTGGATTGTCCATTCTTGATAAGCCATTTGCCTTTCTCTGACGTTTATTTACAAGGAACTAAATAATTTAATTAGCATTAAAGTATGTTTCTGCCCCCTCGAAGGTGGCCTTAGCAGATTTTGGCTATTCTATCTGGGCCCTTTATGTGTCCTGGCTCCCCAGTTTTAAATGATATGGCTTTCAAATATGTTTAGTTTTGAGCGTACCTGATGAAGGTTATTCCAAAAAAGCGTCATGCGCACTAACTTTATACCTAATTTTTTGTAATTTGTAATTTGTATGTATGGGTTGCTTAAATATTTAATTGAATTTTTAGTGTCAATTAAAACTTAACATTACTTGTGTGTAGGGGGTATTGATTTTGCCTTTGTTTCTACGACGTGTCGATTGTGGAGCTGTCCCGACATTGTGGCATTTATTGTTTTTTTTTCATTTTTATTGAAATGTACATGAAATTAATTTACACTTAAGATTTAATTGAGACGGAAGTGTAAATAAATGTTATATACACTTATATTTAATTAAGGTCTCAGCAAACTACGTAGTCCGAAATTATATCAATTGATGAAAACCTTGATAAAAGGAAAATAATTAAAAAAAATATCAAATTTGAGAATTTAACTTTTCTTTTTAAAGTCCATGAATGAGTTTCTAAAAAAAACGGCGTGAATTACCAATAGCCCAACAACCTATATCTAAAAAGCAGTAAATATATTTCATTTTCACAGAATTTCTTTTGATATTTCAAATTCGTCAACACTCCAGTTTTTTGGAGGGATCCTTGTTGCTCATTTGTTTAGTTTTCCGTGTTATGCTTGTTTATCTTCGTTCTGTGTTTTGTACAGTTGACTGTGAATCTGAATTGTCCATTTTTGATTGTCCCTTCTGTTTTCCATAACGTGTATTAATCACAACGAATAGATGAATAGGATTTGTAAATTTCTATCTATGGGTCAAGGTTCAATGAACTTCCATATGATTAAAACCTCGAGTGCGATAGTTTGTAGGTTTGAGCAACGGTCGTTCGAACCAAAGACTATATAGTTGGTATGTGGTGCTTCTCACCTGAGCAAACTTCACCAATGAGTAAGAGCAACTACTGGCTGGTTCGGAAGGTGATGAGTAAGAGCAACTACTTGTTGGCTCGGAAGGAGAAGGAGTGTATCGAAGAGCTAGCACCGTAATAATCCAACTAAGCGTGTTGGGATTATTTATGTACAGAATGGACATCATAATCATCTAATAGAAATGTAAATTGGTCTCATCATGAAATAGATGAATAATTACTCACTTCAATATGACTATTTGATATTTGTTTAGCATCTGATATCCTAACCGAATTTAGGGGCCCGGGTGGCTCAATGGATTACCTAACAACTCATACAATCCTATCACCAATACGGTGTGGGTTCGCACCCGGCTTTGTAAATTCCAAAAGCGGTGCACTCGACTCGTAGCCGCAAGTGATACAGTTTATCAGTTGTTTGCCGATGGTCGGTGGTTCTCTCCGGCTTCTTCCACCACTAAAACTGGTCGCTATGATATAACTGGAATATTGCTGAAACTGGCGTTAAACACCAAACATAAAACAATATCAACCAATATGACTACACGGAACCTATAACAGAAACAATTATACTAACATACTGATATAAATACTTGTCAAGTGTTTCTTCAAATTGCAGATGCGGTAAGACAGGGTTCTGAAGACACCAATTCCAATATCTTCTTTAATCCCCAAGGAGTGCGAAACAAGATAAGCAAATAGTGAAATACTGAAATATGATAATATGATTATATAGTAATCTCTATTCTTATGCTTAAACTTGTATTGACGTTTTTTCTTTGATTTTATCCACAATTACATAATATGCGAGCGTCAGCGAGCTCTTTATGGTATACAATGTGTACGTAGAATTTGTTTGACTAACATGGCCTCACATACTGACGGATAAAAAAAATTCTGCGCATTTGTAAACACGTTCACTGTAACACACTAACACACTCAACAAAAGAAGATCTTCGTAACATAAAGCGCAAAGGTGATCCTAAGTCTCGTACCCTCTCTCGTACGTCCGATATCACTGAAACCCGGAACCCGTGTGTAATAAAAGTCATTTTGTTAGCTTGTTCTACTTATATTTTTTTATCATTATTTTCTGTCATATCTTCGCAGCAAAAGTAGTCTTTTTCTGTACAATTAGATTCTACAACTACGAGATTTTTCGATAACATCGTAACCTTTGACCCAAAAAAGTCGTCTGCATCTGACAATCGTCTGAGCAATCTTGCGATAGCAAAATCTACAAAAAGGTACTGAGGTAGCAATATCAAAATTGATTTAAATCATGTATCAAGGGAATTATTGTCCTAAAGTTCCGTCCACACCATCTGATCAAAATGTATCGCCGAATATGATGTAAAATTTTGACAAATGTAGGTCCTATGCCGAAGTGGTCAAATCATTTGACAAATGTGGTGTAAACCGTGTTATGCATGATCATGTTTATTCTCACAATACAAGTGACCATGAAAATGTATATGAAATCCATACAACAAATCATGTTGACCATAGCTACTCATATTCTTCACCAACTGAAAATCCTGATGTCAAGGAACTTGAAAAAATTCAATCAACTCCATATTTCAAAACTGATATTCAGCATGAACATGATTATTATCAAAACAAAATTGAGTCTGTAGAAATTTCAAAGTCCCCCAATACAAATATTTTTTTTTCATAAAGAGACACACCAAAATTCATTTAAAAGTACTTTTTCCTGTTCCAGTCCAATTTCATATGCTGATGTTGTTAAAAAAAAGTTAATGTTGAGGAACCTAAAAATGGATTTCCTGCAGCTTCAAGTACTTCATTCAACAATATGAAAAATTTGAATTCTTCTGTTCATACAACTTCCAACTCCATGAAAGAAAATCACAAAGCAGTTGCTATTCTAGCACCTACTTTGTCATCTTCCAACATTATTTCAATAAATGAAACTAAGTTCAATGTTTTCCCAGTCCCTGGTGATGGAAACTGTTTTTTTTCATTCACTCAGTTTGATTTTAAATGGAGATTTTTCAATGTCAAATAACTATAGACAATTGATATGTACTTTTATTTTACAAAATTGGGCTTCTTGGGAAGAGAGAATTCTCATTTCTCATTACCATAACATGACAAAATCTGTGTATACAAATGTAATGTTAAACGGAAATGGATGGGCAACATCTTCGGAAATTGCAGCTGTTTCATTGTTATTAGACTTGCAAATAGATGTCTGGTTACAGCAAAGAAATGTTTACTCTAAAAATACATTTATTTCATGTAATTTGAATTTTTTTCACAGTTCATCTCCTGCTTTCCGGTTCCCATTTTCAGCCAATGACAAAAATTCATCATGTCAATAATCCATCTAATGTTCTCAAAAGTGAATCTACAAATAGTAGTGGTAGTAAGAAAAGGAAAGGGTCTAAAATCTCACTTCCAAATAAAAATAGAAAACTTGCTTTAAATTATGAAGTTCCTTCTTACCTTGAATCTGCTGAAGAGAGAAGGAAAAGAAAACAGCGCTTAAGAAGTAAAATTAGTTATCAGTTAAAGACTCTAAACATTCATGAAAATGCAATTCCAAACCGTCCTCCTTTGTCTAATGATAGTCATTTTAACAAAGTAATGGACTGTATTCGCAAATTTGAATTAGAACAAATTTCTCTGTCTATAAATTTTTGTTCAATTTGCAAGGAACGGCGGATTGGAATGAAAATATCAAACGAGATGTGCAAACGCTGTTCTACTGATAAAAACATAATAAAGTTATATTCAGACGACAATAATATGGACCCCAAACCATCCCCTCCTGAAATGTCTGATTTAACAGTAATTGAGCAACAACTTATTTCCAGAATCTCACCATGCATCAATGTCCATTTGTTAAATCATGGTGGTATTGCCTCAAGTGGTCATTGTGTTACATTTCCCCAAGAGGTAAATGAACCAGCAATTTTTTTTCCTAGACTCCCAAAAGAAATTGAATTCTTAAAGTAAAAAGAAAAGGACAGAATGACGCATCAAAAGATTTTGTAGTTAGAAGATATAAGGGCCAGAACGCACTTAATTTTCTTAATACTAACAATCCTGCATTTTCAGACATAATAATAGATATAGATAGAATAAATTCTTTACCTATTGATGGAGAACTCTCCGATATAGAAACTATTGATTATCACCCCCACAATGACTTAAGTTCTGATAAAGGCCCATCTCCAGATCAAACTGACCCAGGCGAAATTTCTGGAACGACTCATTCAAGTGTCCTTTTGCCTGATCCCAATGTTGATATTAAGAGAAAGGTTGAAAATGTTGTTAATGCAGTTATTGGAGAAGATCATGGTGGTGTTACTGTTAACAAGAAAGGAACAGTAACAATACCATGGCCAACAAGACAAACTATTCCCATTTCTGAATTCACCACTCAATATTTTTTTACATTGGCCTTTTCAGCTCTTTTTCCTTTCGGGACAGGTGATTTTCACATCAGTAGGCCTAGAACAGTTGATTCTGTGAGTGATTGGGCCGAACATCTTTTATGGTATGATGATGGAAGGTTTGCACATCATCAATATTTTAAATTTGTTGTCCACAATATCATAATGAGGAAAAAAGCACTTGAAAATTGCAATTTTGTTGTAAACCAAAAGCTAGGAGACAAACATTTATCAGTTTCTGAATTGAAAAATAAAATTAATGATGGAGACAATTCGATTGCTAAAAAGGTTTTCTATTTCGGAGCATCACTAAGGGGAACTACTCAATATTGGTCCCAAAGAGGAAAAGAACTCAGGGCTTTGATTCAGTATCAAATAAATGAAAAACAAGGTTTACCTTCTTTTTTCACCACTGACAGCTGTGCAGAATACCATTTCAAACCTCTTAGAAAATTATTTTCAAAATATATTTATGAAACTAGTGGAAAAGAAATTGATTTCTCTAATCGCTCAGACCTGTTTGATGCTCTTCAAAAAATACTCATATTGTAGCACAATACTTTGATTTTTGATTTAAGAACACAAAGTTATTTAAAAAATGTCATGTCTCCAGCTTTTGGTGTATCAGCATATTGGTATAGTCCAGGGGTATGGTACATTGGCATGGTCTTTGCTGGAGATCTGATAGGGAACCTCATAATTTATTACATAATGCCATAGAAGATGGTCTATCAGATCCAGACTGTGCCAATGTATTGTCCCAATGGGCTACTGAACAATTTGGTCTCAGTGCTTCTCATCCAGCGGGAAAGGATGAAACTGGGAAACCAAGAAAAGATCTTTGGCCACCACCAGAGGGCTCTGCAGCCTTACCCCCAGAAGAAAAAAATCCACTCATAAAACTTTTAATGGATGTCAGTATGTCACAAGAGACTTTGTTAGAAGATTATGTTCTTTTAACTAACCGTTTTAATATTCACCGTTGTTCAGATTATTGTTTAATAAAATCAAAAACTGGTAAAGAGAAAGCTTGTAGAATGGAATTTGGCACTGAATCATCACCGGGAAAAGAAATAAGAGAGACACCTGCATTGGTAAAGGACAAGAATGGCTCTCTGTGACTAGAAATGTCAAGAGACCATCCTTCACTTGTCCAACATTCCAGATTTCACACACAGGGTTGGCGTGCCAATGGAGATGTCTCTCTTAGTATATCAAAAAGTGACCCAGAGAACCCCTCTGTTGAAGAAATTCTTTCCGTAGAAAAATATGTGTCTGGTTATGCATGCAAAGAGAATCAGCCAACTGGTGCAGTGGTTGATTTATTTAATGATTTAGTAAACTGTGCTGATGAGTCTACTGGTGCAACAGCAAAAGCATTATGTACTAAACTATTAATGCAAACTGTTAAAAGGGATATTTCAGCTGTTGAGGCATCATTTCAATTATCGCGCATACCCTTATACAGATGTAGTCATACATTTCAAAATGTCTGTTTGTCAGGGTGTAGACTGTTAAACTGTAATAATGAAGACAAATTTGTCACAAAAAATACTGCCTTGGATGGATATTTACAAAGAGATGAAAAAGATATGTCATCCTTTTATGGTTTTGTTTGTAAAAACGGAAAGGTTCCTGTTATAACAGGAAATATTCAAGCAACCTGGCCTGGACTTTAGATGAAAATTATTGTCGTACCATGTTAATTCTTCATCTTCCAAATTGGAGGACAATTTCTGATATCAAAAATGATAATATTTCTTGGATTGATTGTATGAATTCTTTTTTAATTTCTGATAACTGTCCAAATTTTTTAAAGGCAGATGTTGAAAAGGCAAATTTTTTTTTTAATGTAGATAACTTAGATGATCCAGTTGAAAATCAGTTTGAGAATGAAATGCCTCAACAGCCTGAATGGATGGAATTAATAAAACCTAATCCAAATTACGAAGAAATTGATGAGTCCAATTTCAAATATGATGACGGTGGTCCAGAATATGACTGGGGTCTGATGAGTCATCATTACCCCTCAGATCTTGGAATTAATTGGCATAACAATTTAGATTCTTACATTAATACTGATGATACAGATTTGGACATTCCAAATGTTGATATTACTAAAATGAACACGGATCAAAAATTTGCTTTTCAAATAGCTTTAAAAACGATTCAAACCTTTATTGAAAACCCAACAAATTATGAATCTTTAAGAATGATTGTGTCTGGTACAGCTGGTTCTGGCAAATCCTACCTTATAAAATGTTTAGTTAAGGCCATAAGAAAATTTTTTTCATCAAATAGAGCTGTTCAAATACTTTGTCCAACTGGTAACAGTGCAAATATTATTTCTGGAGTAACTTTACATAGCTTTCAAAATATTCCTATACATAAAAAGGGCCAAGAAATGAAACCACCTGAGGGTACTTTAGGTGAAAAACTTCAACAAAATTGTGAAGGTTTGAAAGTCCTGCTAGTTGATGAGAGATCAATGATTGGTGCCACAACTTTAAGTTGGATGGAGTTCATGTGCCGTTATGGTGTTAAAAATGGAGAGAATTGTGATCAGTCTTGGGGCGGTTTGCCTGTAGTTATTTTTCTAGGGGATGATGTTCAGTTACCCCCAGTACTTGATTCACCTGTTTATAACTCTTCTTGCAAGTTGCCAGCAGCTCTTCACGGTGTTCTTGTTTGGAAAGATTTCAAATATTCTGTCAATCTAAAGACCATTGTCCGTCAGGGAATCAAAGAACAAGAACTAAAAGATGTGTTACTAGCAATTATAGAGTATAAGATAACACCTGTTCAGGCAAAATGGCTGCAAAAATTTCAATGGCAAAATTTAAAATCATCCTATGGCCAAGGATTGCTAAATGAAATGTCTGAAAAAGGTTTGTTTGTATTTCCAACACATCAACGGGTCTGGGATCACAATAAAATAAAGCTTTTGAAAGTTAACCAAAGTTATCCTATTGCAAAATTATCTGCTATAAGTAAGGGTGTTCATGCTAATTCTATGGAAAGTGATAGAGCTGATGGTCTACAAAAAAATATTTGTCTATGCAGAAATGCAAAAGTCATGTTGACAACAAATCTCTGTGTTCCTTTTGGTTTGTTTAATGGAGCTACTGGCACAATCATTGATCTTATCTACAAAAATGAAAACCGACCTGAAAATTCCTTACCTGATGTAATCATGGTACAGTTTGATAATTATAGTGGTCCCCCTTTCATAGAGGAAAATCCAAAAATTGTCCCTATTGTCCCAGTAGAAAGAAAGATCGATTGTAATTGCTGTGGTTGTCGAAGAAATCAAATTTCTTTACGCCTTGGATGGGCTTCCACTATTCATAAATGTCAGGGAATGACAATTGGCAAAGAGGAAGCATATTCCTATATCATCATTAATCCAGGAATCAGGTCATTAGAATCAAGGAATCCAGGTGCTCTCTTTGTAGCCCTTTCAAGAGCAAAATCTGCAGGTAATAATACACCACCTCCAGATTTTGCATGGTATTCATCTGTTTTAGTGAACGAGGACATACTTTGTCATAAAGTGAACACTCCTACAGTTTTAGCAAGAACACAGGAAATTAATAGATTACTTCAACTTTCCATTCAGACCAATGAACAATTTTCTTGTCTAGAAACAGATGAAAGTCTAACTAATTTTCTCAATTTAAACTTGCCTAATGATCACATTGAGGAATAAATAATGAAAGAAGTATTTGCACTGTCAATTCAGTCTCTTAATCTTCCTTTGAAATAGAAACGCATGAAAAGTTTGTGATGTGAAAATCACTAACCTTCATATTTGTTAATTACTTTTAAAACTGATAATTGATCACTTTTCCTTCACACCTAACCAGGTTTGTTAAATGATATTTTTGAAGAAACTGAAATTGATAATTGTAATTCTTATAATCAAATATACTTCCTATTAAACACATTTAATAACATGTATGCTAGGTGGGTGATGTGAAAATCGCTAACCTTCATATATTTTTTTTTAAATCAAAATCATCATTTTCCATTAATACAATGTTTCATTATTAAATATATGTAAATTTACTCCATAAAAGTTATCAAAAGAACTTTTGGTTTCTTGTACATTTGGTAAGTTGATATTTTCATTCACTTATATGAGTAGTTCACATATTTGTTTCATTCCGATTCACTTTATTGTATAAACCGATATCATTTGCATATCCAAAACCTTTGCTGTTGCATCAGTGACATTTATTTTCCAAGAGAATTTAAATTTAAAATCTTGTAAAAAAACTTATACATGTTATGATCTTTCCGACTACCTAGCAGACTGATCCTATCATACAGATGATTTTAACCGATGATATAAAATGTTTCTTATCTCAATTTATCAATGGAAAGGACCGAAGAAGGTGGGTGATGTGAAAATCGCTAACCTTCATCAATTTGTGTGTTGTTGCTATAGTAAATAAAGACATTTTTTTCCCAGGAGAAATACACTGACATCCATTAAAAGTATTCAAAAGTCATATGGCTATGCAGAAAGTTGTTTTTATATTTGGTAATATATAATTATGAGGCAACTTCAAAAAGCCGTATAATTACAATATCATTATCCTCATTTGCCAATGCCTTCAGGCCTTCACTGTTTTCTGTATTTTTAATCAACCTCACAGTTCCTCAATTTGGTGTTATTACAAGAAGCACAAGCATTGTCATTGAGACATTGACCCACAAAACATGACAAATATAAACTTAAATACATGTATAGAAACCTTGTCAACAATTTACTCATATTCCACTACTTTTCTTTTGTAAAGGTGGGTGATGTGAAAATCGCTAACCTTTATCTTCTTTCTATTGACTTTATTAACCTAAATTGGCTAATTATAGAAGCTATATAAATTATTAGTATTTTTTTTCGCAAGATAAAAATTATCAGGTCCATATCAGATGAGCTCGAAGAGCGAATCTGGACCTCATAATCCTTGTCGAGTGAAAAAAAATACTAATATTTTTTTTATCGGTAATTTCACAATTTTAACACAGCTTTGTGATTTCTTTGTTGTGTTTTGACCTTTGTTTTAATACTAATAATATTTTTATCGGTAATTTCACAATTTTAACACAGCTTTGTGATGATTTTGTTGTGTTTTGACCTTTTTTTTTTAATGAAAGGTTTAGTGACGTCACGTTAGACCCCGCATGACAAATGACCAACAACTGATAATTTCTTGTATCATGAGTCGGTGGTCAACTGAACGTTGTTACTAAATCTATCGGGTAGTAAAGATCAAAGGAAACTGTAACAAATTACCGATAAATGTACTTATTCTCTTATCTAACACTATATAAACACATACAGATTTTTTTGTACAAAATATAAAATGTCCACTGTTCTTTCATTTGTTCAAGATTCAATCTTGACTCCTGACAAATTTACATTTTTTCTATAGATCCAATATTCATATGAATTGATGGGTGATGTTAAACATTCTAACTTTAAAACTTAAAACATTTACTGTGTTTGTTTTTATGGATGTGTTTTGATGCATTGGTGAGATTCTGCTGTTTAAAATGGAAACTTAACTAAATATTACATTATTTTCCTAAAACTATTCTTCATCCTGATAGTTATCTCTTTTTTACAGAAAAGTTATCTTGACCTGATACTTATCCTAAATTATGTGTCCTTTTCTTATAATTCTTAAATATAAATATATTTTCAAATTGAAATATCTAGAGTATTTTCTTACTATTCTTAAATATAAGATGGGTGATATGAAAATCGCTAACCTTACAATTTATGTATTAAAAATACTAATCATTCCTTGAACCTGGGTTTGAATATTGTACACTTATAAAACTATGCCATACAAAAAAGTTTAGGTAATCTTATAAACCAGACATATTTCATGTTTCCTGTGCATTTGAATAAAATGTTTTTTTTTATTGACTTTCATGTTCTAAACACATAAGAAGAGTTTGAAGATACCAAAGGGGCAATCAGGAACCATATATCGAAGAAGAATAGACAACACAATGGCCAAAAGTAAAAGTACAAAAAGGACAAACAACGATCGACAAAACATACATATAAAACTAAAGATCGAGTAACACGAACCCCACTAAAAACCGGGGGTGTGCTCCGAAAGGGTAAGCAGTTCCTGCTCCACTAGTGGCACCCATCGTGTTAATCTAGTTACAAACTCGGTAATAAGTCGTGAATGAGGAAAAGACTGGGAAGTGTTTACGACAAGTGGAACATATCCGTGGTGATTTGTGACACAGATATTCCATAATGGTCAACCAAGTCATGGTGGCGACTGTAAAATTTTCGAAGTGATGACTTTAACTTTACCAAATGGAACAAAAGTTGTCGCATTTACGATATGACTACTTTTGATTTTTTCATTTTTTTTTAATCCCATAGTGAATGGGTCATCATATTTTGGTGGGAACAGATTCAAGAGGAAGAACTCTAGAGTCCTTCATTAACAATGTGAATCCCTTCCCTATTAGTTGGCAATCTGAGGTCCATTTTTTTCCTGGCGCACCCATTTCAAAAATATCAAATGAACTTTTGAAGAAATTAAAATTATTAAATGTTGAATCTAATAGTAAAATTGTAGTTATGATAGCTGCTGGAATTTGCAATTTGACCCAAAAAACCAACATAGAGGGGGGTGGCTATTTTTTAAATTATGAAGTTAAAACCTCCGCTGAAAGAGTAGAATCAGTCAAGAATGATATAATTAACAGCTTGGGAGCATTTCAGGAGTATAATGTTTTGCAAAAATTTGCAATGATACCACCAGTATCTTTATTAAAAATTTCTCAAAATTTTAATAAAAATTTCACTGACAAGGAACTTATAAAATTAGCCGAAGAACAAAATCAGTTAGAGCAAGATATTGAAATTTTAAATGAATATATTTATAAATTAAATACTGATAATCCAGTAAGAACTGTTATGTGGGATAGAGATATAAGAAAATCCCGAATTAGGACAAGAGGTGTAAAAAAAACAACCTCATATCAGACGAGTGAATATCAAAACTGTATATGTTTATAGGGACTTGTATGATGGTGTTCACCCATCTCAATTTTTAAGTAGCATATGGTACTGTGCTCTCTGCCAGTCCATAGTGAATGATATAAGTGCTAAATTTTCAGATGAGTTGGCTATGGAGGAGGATGAAGAGAATGATGATAATATTGATGATAGCTGGGATTTTAAAAGGCGATGAATGTTTACTTTCGAAACACATCTGGGAATGTGAAAATTGCTAATCTTCTGAAAACAATACCAGAAATTATTTTCAAAGTTTTTTTTAAATAGAATATCCAACTGCGTAGTTCTAAAATGAGCTATATTTATTTTTATTATCTGATAACTATTTAATATAAGTGATCCATTTTAAATGAGTTTGCTATCGATTGATTTGATTTGATTTTTGGTTTTTTACGCCACTTTCAATAATATTTTAGCTATATCATGGCGACCAGTTTTAGTGGTGGAGGAAGCCAGAGTACCCGGAGAGAACCGCCGGCCATGGGCAAGCAACTAGTAAACTTTATCACTTTCGACTGCGAGTCGAGTGCACCCTTTTTTGTAATTTACAAAGCCGGGCGCGAACCCACGTCGTATTGGTGATAGGCTTGTATGAGTTGTTAGATCCAACGACCTAACTCATTGAACCACCCGGGCCCCTAGTTTGCTATCGAGGGAATGAAGACAATAATAGTCCTAATTAAGGATTTTAATAAAATAATGCAACACTTGTTGAATAGAAGGTGGGTGATGTGAAAATCGCTAACCTTCTGAAAACAATACCAGAATTATCTTCATTAAGTTCAAAGTTTTTTAAATAGAATATTGAACAATGTAGTTCAAAAATGAGCTATATTTATTTTTATAATCTTATAACTATTAAATATAAGACATACATTTTTAAATGAGTTGGTTATGGGGGGGGAATGTAGACAATAATGGTTCTAATTCAGGATTTTCTAAAATAATGCAACACTTGAATAGAAGGTGGGTGATGTGAAAATCGCTAACCGTCTAAGTTTTTTGAACATGTTGTAATAGAATATCAGACTATGCTTTTCAAAATTACCTATACCAGTATTTATTTTTAAACTGTTATAACTTTTTAATTGATTGTTGATAATGAAGTAATCATAATGTTAAAGTTATTTATTAAATTATTGTTACAAATTTACAATGAAGTATTCATAATGTTACAGTTCTTTATTAAATTATTTATTCATTTTTTAATATTCAAAAGTCAAATATTGTTATTGTAAATTATTTGTTAAAAAATCAAAAGTTAAGTTTTAAAAAGAATTATAATAATATTTTCATCAATTTTCAAAAGTTAACATTGTTTTCGTCGTTTATAAAATGGATATTGTTAAATTATAAATGTATATTCTTATTAGTTTAAATATAAAATATAATATTAAATACATAATATTAATATTCTATTCTGGACTACTCTCTGCTTTTTGCTAGATAAGCGTGCAAAGCTTATCACCAGAAATGAATTTATATTTTAAGTCACAAAATATAAATATTGTTAAGTAAAGACAATCTTCAAATATTAAATAGAGAGAAACAAAGAACAGTAATACTGTCATTTATTTTATTATCTTTTTTTGGTTCATGACTTAATGAAAGTGGTGGTGGCATAAATATCTTCTGGCAGTTTTTTTTAATATATACATTACATGTAAAATTGAAACATTAAAAATTAAAACCAAAACTAATAGTTAAAACATTGTCATATGAGCTCTGGAGTCTTGCCTTTGATGACATACATATATACGGTACATGTAAGTTAAGAGTTGTATGGCATATTTGTGTTCATAGATTTGGAACACTGTGTTTGAACTCATCTTCTTGGTTCTGTTTGATCATTCTTAACATTCCAATTTTTATATTTTATGAATAAGTGTTTAAGGCTGTCCCATGTGTACATCAATATACAGGAGATGAGTGATAACAGGTGAAAAGGGTCAAAATGATTGATGAATGATAGACAGCCTTGTTGCAATGTAAAAAGTCAGACTGAAAAAGATATGAATAAATTATTTATATTTGTCTTGAAAGTTAACTTTTTCATTTGATTTTAATTCAAAAAAGTAATATGGAATATGTGAAATTTAGTGTCAGTTATTTACGATCATTCTGAACCTTATTTTAAAGTTGTGTGCATGCATGTATTATGTAATTAATGTGATGTGTTCTCTTTATTCTTTCTTTCTAATTGTTTCTATCTTTCTGCATGTTAAGCCTTAAAGGTACATTCATTGTACATGTGTTTATGGTGTTTTACCAAAATTAAGACAAAGGGTTTATATTCTAAATGAACAGTATGAAAATACATATAAAAGTGTTGATACTTTCCTCAATGTTTAATTGGAGTTGTTAACCAACATTCAAATTTAGCTCCTATAACTTACATTGAAATTTAAGTGTAATAATGTACTACAAGAAATCCCTGTTTTAAGTTTCCCAATACATTGTACTAGAATCAGACTTCAGGAAGTCATACAGTCTACAATGAATATAATAAACATGTATGTTAAACTTGCATTTCTTATACAACTAATATTTCTGACTTTTACAGGTTTACTGAAATAAACACCACTCAGCATGGGTGCACAAAGGAAAAGTTGTCAACACCACCTTCAATGTGTATGTATTTAAGTACTTCGTGTTCTTTTTATCAAGCATTGATCTATAATAGGGGTAAATCCTGGATAGAAGGTTAAAGGGGGTATATATTAATGCTTTTAAAATGTTAACTAAGCAAGAGAAAGACAAAACTTAACTTCTGGACTTTTGTGTAAAATGTCAACACCAATATTTTCTTACTATTACTGAACACAAATGCTATGCTCATTACCCCGTTTTCCTGGATCTGCCCCCTTCTCTAGGCTCTTTGTTCAGTTATTTATCTTATTGCATAATATACCCTATACATTTTGTATATTGGTCTAGAAACCTGACAACCTGTCACCAAACTGTGGAAAAGGCAAACCAGATATTAATGTGTATTTATTTGAAAACTGACTGCTTTGTATCAACGATATTTAAGCCTTTCTAATCTTGATTACGCTCACATTTACAGGTAGTGCCTGTCTCATATCAATATTTATGACCAAAGATGTTCCCTCCTTATGTGTTGCCATCTGATTTTAAGTTAGGAACAAACGAAATCTATCAACTTTTGGGGAAGGGGCTACATACATGTACTGTTTTACACAATTTCGATCATGACTAGAAAACAAAAGAAGAACGTTTTTAATCTTTCCAGAAAGGTTTGAAGATATCAAAGAGGTCATCAGAAGCTGTAAAACGAGGAAGGAGAGACAACAAGAGTTACTGTTATTTATTGGAGACAGTTATTGGTCCATTTGAATAACTTACAGAAAAAGAAACACTGTTAGCACCTGCTTTTATTCAATTTTGATTTCTAAAAATTTAAATGGAGGTAAAATGGCGAACCATTTTACACACAATGTCATAGATAATAGAAATGGCATCAAGTACATTTTATTTACCGTTTTGAAAACTAGTCTACTAAGCTAATTGTTAGCCAAGGTTATGACCACAGAAAACGTATGTCATCCTAGAACATGTATGGACACCATCATATAATGCTGTGATTCAGCTAGCGCTCGTCACTTTCGTCATTGACGATTGATATTCGAAAGTGACGAGTATTTCCCGTACCCAATTCGCCACGTGAATTTTCAAAAAAATCTTAAAAAAAAATGTTTGTAAAAATCCATTTTTCTTCTTCATTTGCTGATTAAAACTAATTAGTTGTCACTACAATGACAATTTTATGACATGTCACAAGCCAATCAACGGATTATAGAATTTTTGTTTTGATTGCGTAATCTTTGATCTCACCTGGCTTGATTTATCTGGTTAAAGATAATGATCCCGACAAAGAATTCAATCAACGACAATGATCTTTTTTTTTATAGTTATGACATATAGTGTACTCAAAATGCCACAGTGTATTGAAAGTGGACATATTTTTGTAATCGTCATTCATTGCACGATTCGTCACAATGTCCNTCAAAAGTAAATTATTATAAGATTAAGCTCATTATATTCTTGTCTATTCATATTTAGAAAAAAAATTCTGCTCCGCAAAAGTGACTAATGGTCTCAAAATCCTGGCTGAAACCTTGATATTAATGTGTGCCTCATTCTGACATAGCGTGTCTAAGCTGAATATAGATATATCTGTGATGTAAACATATGCATCGCTGTTTCTATAACTACCATTGGTAATTACGAGTTCACGATGGGCGCCATATATGAGACTAGGGCTGAAACGATACAGTTACCTCACGATACGATACGTATCGTTTAATATCTCAACGATACTATTACTTACGATACGATACGATACATTATTATATTTTGTGATGAATATTCTCGATCGCTATTTTGAAGCCAAAATATTTCCAAACGTGGAATCAAAAGCTTGCCGGTGGGTCCTTTATTTTAATTTGATCAGTGGAATTGGCGCCAGCATCTTGTTCGGCCATAATTATTTTATTTCTACCTCTGCGGTGAAGATTTCCAAAAGAAAAAGCAAAAAATAATGACGATCGGTCCCGAGCTCGTATCGAATCGGAAACACGACAAGTTGCACCGTACACCGAAATTTAGAAAAATATCGTCGATTTTCGGTACCTCGGAGTGTCGTTTTACCCCTATATATGACAGGACATGATAAGGAAAAAAAACAATAAGTTACAAAGTAATACACAGAAATATTTTGATCGAGCAACACGAATCCCATAAAAAACGGACGGACGGGTAAATAACTCCATGATCTACTATATATGAACTGTTTATAGTCCATTGGCTCGAGAATGTCTTCCAACCTAGGGATAGTGAATTTGTAGTTACTCACAGGAATAAAAATCTAAAAGGTCGATAAAATGTAACATATATTTATTGTATTGGTAATTTCAACAAAAACATTGTTTAAACATTAAAAAGGGCCTGGGTGGCTCAATGAGTTAGGTAGTTGGATTACTTAACAACTCATACAAGCATATCACTAATACGGCGTGGGTTCGCGCCCGGTTTTGTAAATTACAAAAAGGTGCACTCAACTCGCAGCCGCAAGTGATAAAGTTTACCAGTTGCTTGCCCATGGTCGGTGGTTCTCTCCGGCTTCTTCCACCACTAAAACTGGTCGCCATGATATAGCTGAAATATTGCTGAAAGTGTCGTTAAAACACCAAAAATAAAAAATAAATCATTAAACATTGATAAAACATGCCGTACCTAACATGCATAACTTAACATAGAACCGCTATTTAATTTAATTTAAACATATGTTATTGTCTAAATAATTACAAAAGGATCAGACACAAGTTTTTCAACTTAGTATTGTCTTCTCCATGCCCATATGCTCGTTCCCTCCTCCGGGCAGCTGCGCAGCGTACCTATGCGTTAAGACGGCACTGTGTAGAGTTTCTTTTTGCACAGTTTTTCACGTTCGTATGTAACTATATATAGATGATCTTTTTTGCACAATATTTCAGTGCACTGTACGTAGACGTATCACAGCAGATCTGATCATCAAAACCAACCGTTGCTTTATACTGGTTCTATGTAGAAGTCCATAACATGTAAACATGGTGACATAACATAGACGTCTTGTTTTTAATGGCGATGGTTATTTATCTCTGATATTTATTGCTATTATCTAATGGATGGTTTACTGAAATAAATATTGAATATACGACAATAAATGTTATTAATAGATGCTTTCATCAAACAATAAACCGTATTGTGAGTGAAACTCAGAAGTGCATCAAAGTCAAAAATGTATATGAAATGTCTATTTTATGTTTATTTGCCACTTTGTTCCGAAATCATCCATTCATGGACTAGTACAACGAATCAATTCTACTTTATGCATCTCGTTTTGTTTTTATTTAACAACTCTGAGTTTTGTTCATCAGCGTCAAACTGCGTATTTTTCCTCTCCATGAGAAGAAGTTGTCTTGTTGTGCATTTTAGTTTATAGCTATTTTATTTGCCCATAAAGACAAAACGGATCAAACAGAACTTTTTATCAACTTATGAAGTCTTCTCCTTTCAATTACATAACAATATACATATGGAACAGAGAATACACATTAATGTAGATATACCAGTTACAATAAAATAGACCATATCGTGGTGTAATGGTTAGTGTGGTCGCCTCGAGTGTGATAGATCGTGGGTTCGAGCCACGGTCGGGTCAAACCACAAATTGGTATTTGTTGCTTCTCCCTTAAGTACACAGCATTAAGGAGTAAGACCAATGACTGATTAGCTCAGAATCAGGGTAACGTATCCGCATGAGGCGACATGTTTATCAGCATGAGGCGAGACATGTTTATCAGCGGAATGTTGTTTTATCAGATTTGTGTTTTGCTCATGATTATTTATTGAATAATGAAAATGAATTGGAAAACAAAAAATACCACTCTGTCGGAACAATTCCAAAATCACATGTAAAAATCGATACCCTTAACAGACAACAACATGACTGCTCACTTTACTGGCTTGGTACAGGCACTTCAATAACAAGTTGCGGGATTAAACTAGTTTTATGGAAAGAATCCGTATATCGAAGAAGAACAGACAACGCAATGGCTAAATGAAAAAGTACACACACAAAAAAAAGATCTAGAAAACATACACATCAAGATCGAGTGCTTCTACATGTGAGGAAATGTCACCCCTTCACATATAACGCTATAATCTTGAACATTACACATAATATATTATAATATAAGTATAAAACGTTGAAAATATGTGTGCACTCCTGTCCGCCCTTTGTGTTAGTCATGGATTTTTGTAAGATTAGCGCGGATAAATATGAGCGGACAATTAATGCTTACGTATTAGATATACATGTACGATTATGCACAATGAAAGCTCCTTCCTCCGGCATATCTGACCTTAGTAGATGTTCGCTATCCTGTGTAGGACCATTGGGTTTCTTGACATTAAGGACGTATTTATCTTCGACTATACTTGATCAAGGTTATTCCAGAAAGGCGTCGTGTGCACTAAATTAGATATCTACGTTTTTATTTACATAGCATCGAAACAATTCTTAGATGACAATTTTATCTAATATTTCAGAGTTTAAGGATGAATAATTTTATATTTTCAAACAATATTTAATATAAAAATATGTCAGTTTTATCTGATATATGGGTTATAAGAATAACATCCAAAGTCGTGAGAAATGCATATAGTAAGCAATTGTATAAATTGTTTATTTATTATAGTTCAATGATGATATAAAGAGTTATTTTATTACAAACTTTCAAAATTTATTGCAAGTTGCTATGGAGAAAACTATTACTTTTTATGAGTTTTAGCATGTGTATGTGCTTAAATGTAATGATAAAATGCATAATTTGTAATAATTAGTATATTTTTGTTTAAAAAAAATTATATAATGCAATAAAAGTCAATTGTATTAACGATAAATAATTGGAAAGGATTTTAATGTTATAAACACAACAGAAAATTATAAAAAGAAAATAAGTAACAATACATTTGCGAGCACCTGTGTTCACGACCCAGAACAACAAAAGAAAAACACAATCTATACATGGATTTTACTTCAACCTTTTTGTACTGTAACATTATAAACCTGTCTTCGTGTCAGTGAGGTGTCCGAATAGAACTATAAAAGCCCGAAAGAAATCGCATTTACTGTTCGATGTTTGGATAACTGCCATGTAGCTAATGCACCAGAAAACTACATAGATTATTAAGCTAAATTATTTAACGACATAATGTTTCTGACAGCAGCTTATCACCTTGACATTTTCATCATTCATACGATAGTGACCATGAACAGGTTGACCTCTACGAGATATCCATTACTCAAATGGCAATTAATCTTCTCTATTTTAAGTAGATCTTGTCTTTCCTATATCACTGACAATACTTTACTTTTACAGGACATGACTAATGACAACATGGCCCTACCCCCGAGTTTTTTTGGTGGGGGTCGGTTGCGTTCATCTTTTCATTTTTCTATTTCATCGTTTTTGTTCCTCTCCGCTCTGTGCCCAATGTTGCTGTATCTCTGAAATGTCCTTCGGTTGTCTTTACGAAGATACCAAACAGGTAACCAGAAACGGTAAATCGAAAGACAAGAGTCTATGTAAGTTACTATGTTACATGTAAGTTACTATGTTACATGTAAGTTAC
>MJUT01022823.1:8897-47710 GCA_002080005.1 Gigantidas platifrons
GGCAAGAATACCCATCCTTGATAATACAATCGAGTTAGCTAACATGGAGCGAGATAAGCATTGTAAATGTTCGCTCCAGGTCAAACGAGACATTCGATCCCATGCAGCAGGACTCAAAGACATTTTCTGTAAAACTGTTGATTTGGCGATGAATGAAAATCTAGAAATGGTTGATCAGATAGAAAAAACCGAGATCAAACAATTAGATACATATATAGATGAGGTAACAACGGACAAACTTTCTCTTGTTAGTAGACTAAAAACAAGTGATGATATTGTTCAAAATTGTACAGATAAAGATATATTAAGAATGTCAGCGAATTTGAAACGCAAGTTTAGTGAAAGTATTGATGATGCTGGGAAATCTATCGATCTGTGTAACATTGAATATGAATCACCGACACTAAGCTCCAAAGAAATAAAAACATTTGTTGGAAAAGTAAATAAATGTAAAAAAGAAATGAAACCTTTCTTCCGTGCTTTGCCAATTCCGAACCTACAACTAGTCAAAGAATTTAGATCGGTTTCGTCTGTAAAGGTTAGTGCCGACAGTCTCGTTTCCACCGCAGATGAATCAGTATGGATTCTGCAAAAATCATCCAGATCCTGTTGTTTGTACACTAAAGATGGCAATCGTCAGAAATATTATGATAACATCGAAATATCACAGAACGCCAGACTGCTAAAAAAGCCGGACGATTCTGTGTTAATGTGGTCGGATACCTCTGCCAGAATAGTTAGTGATACAATGGAAGATGACGAAGGAAATTTATACAAAGTTCCATTCAGTAATGGCACTGCTTGTTGTTTAATGCTTAATGGGAATCTGTTAGTTTACAATGTCAAGGAGAAAACATTTGTAGAAGTTCACGAAAACGATGGTGTTCAACGGGAAATAAAAAATGAAAAACTATCTGTTATGCTTACCAATGACCCTCTTTACGTTGTACAGACAACATTTTCAATTCTCATCATAGCCCAAAATACTAAGGTTCTGTCCATAAATAATATGGGTAACATTATCAATAGTTTTTCCTGTGAAAATGGCTATATGAGGGGAATGTGTGTTGACAAATATAACAACGTGTTCGTATCTGACTATAACACTAAAGTTGTACGACTTTTCTCGCCAGAAGGGGCATACATGCGAGACGTATTTACAAGAAATGGTCCTGCCGAGTTAACGATCGACTCTTGTGGGAATCTTTGGTTGTGCAATAGGCAAAATGCTGCTTTTATGTTAGGTTATATCATAGAAATATTTTCTTACTTATAACAAAACGCTTTATTCTTGGTTGTGCTATCAAAGTGTTTATCCAAAGACCATAAGAATTGATTCTTACATATAAAATGTTTAATGCATTAATACATTATCTTTTGTTTCAAGTGTGCAGAAGACTACTTCGTAGATGTATGTTAGTATTATTCATTCTATAAACATATTCCTTTGAGTCGTGTTGTGTTGCAGAATATCATATAATCAAACTTACCGCCACGATATAACTGAAATATTGTTGAAAGTGGTGTTAAACAACATACCATTTTCTAACCCATAAACAACGTGGTACCATTCGAGCACTTCCTCTTTTTTGGCTTCCCGTACGCTTCAAATTTGAATAAATTTGAACAAAAAGATGTTTTGAATGAATGATGTTAGTTATTTTTTCTATATTGTTATAATTATAACATGCAGGATTTTACAGTTTCAATATGGCGACTCCTTCTTAGTTACAACATGTAGAACCAGTACCGTCTTAACCCATGTGTACACTGGGAAGTTGCCCGTGCCCCACGCTCACAGGGGCCCCATGGCGACTCCTTCTTAGTTACAACATGTAGAACCAGTACCGTCTTAACCCATGTGTACACTGGACAGTTACCCATACACCACGCTCACAAGGGCCCCATGGCGACTCCTTCTTCGTTACAGCATGTAGAAGCAGTACGTCTTAACCCATGTGTACACTGGACAGTTGCCCGTGCCCCACGCTCATAAGGGCCCCATGTCTAATCTATGTATGTTGTGTACAGCATGTTTCGTAATGCTTAAACACTAATTTAGTTCCAAGGAAGTACCAATACAATACAAATATGTTTAATTTTTTCGACCCTTTACATTTGTATTCCTGTGGGTGGTTGCGTATGTATGGGCCCCGGTGCACTGTTCTGTCCGGGGTCCTATCATACTGTTGAGACGGCCCTGTGGTAGAACGGGAATTTTACGTAGAATGTTTACCAATCAAATATTTCGATACATATCAATTGCATTAGAATGTGTTATGTATTGTCTCCATTGTTCAATGTCGTAAGAAAAGTTTGAAGATACCTAATGGGTTATGATCAGATGGCGTCAACCGAGGGACAGGCAATACAGTGGCTGAAAGATAAAGGACATACACTACAAAACACTAATATAAAACTAAAGATCGAACCCAACTAAAAACCGGGGTGAACTCATATGCCCCGGAAGGGTAGGTAGTTCCTGCTCTACTAGTGACATCTGTCACTAAGTAACTTTTGACTAATAATTTTTATTTATCATTTCCATAAAAATATAATCATAAAACGCTATAAACTATAATGTGTTCTTAGTCCGTTAATACAGGTAACATGCTGTAATGGTCGCATATTGCAAGCGAACGAAAGTCCCACCGATCACATAACATCAGACCGTCCGAACCTTTCATCCGGGTGCAACAAGCAACACGTCACCATTAAATTCCTATCATCTCTGCAAAACAAAACAAAAAAACACATTTTCATTATAAATGAAGCTTCCACGAATTATATGGACAGTATGCATATGTGTACAGTGTCGACAAATGGCAATATTTACTTGTACGAGCTTTAGAAACACTACAGGAAGAGAGGCGATTCTTTGGCGAGTACAAATAATAACCTATATTGGCTTACGGGACCATTTATATTAAATGCATTGGTAACAGTATAGAAAATATTTGCAAACTTTATATATAGGAGAATACATAGTTAAAACAGAAAAGATGTCTTCGTAATGTTTTTATTTCCTTAACTAATCAATTGTTTTAATATGCATTAAGGATTGAGTTTTCGACAAGATAATGTACTTTTAAAACAGCTATTAGTACGTATAATATCATTACATTTCATCTATCTGCATGCATTTGTAATCTTCAGAAGAAAACCACTCGACCGCCGGAAATTCTTGTTAAATATAGAAAAAATATATAGTAAATATTCCCACTGTTCTTCTTTATTTACACGAAATGTTCCATATTGTACCCGAAAATCGCAAACCATATGTTTTATGGAATTTAATAAAACTAAAATCCCGATTATTATTTTTTTTATCAAACTCAAATATACCCGGTAGTGAGTTTCAAAACGGGGGCCGTCGTGGCCGTGATCGTATAGTATGGCGAGAAGTACAACATTTTGTGATAAAGTTTGTCAGTAACTTGCGACAGGTCAGTGGTTTTCTCTGGGTCCTCCGGTTTCCACCACCAATAAATCTGACCGCCACATTATAACTGAAATATTATTGAAAGTGGCGTTAAACACTATAAAACCAAAACAAGCCAATCAAAATGTATTGATGCATTTCACTTGTTATTGATCTATTAAACCATGTGATAATTGATTTAATTTTAATTCGCGCAAATGTAATGGCGATTTGCGCAAATGTAGTGCACCGAAATATAACTGTAAAAACACACATATTCTGTTTAAAGTTATATATGAAGTCGACATATTTCTGAGAAAAAAAATATATAAATGATATATATTCATTAAATACAAACTACAAGGGAAATCAAAGACATAATGTTAGAGAAAATGGTGACATGTGTTTTTATTATTCACCGAGCATCGATTTATTGAATATTACTCCAACGAAATAGATTAAAAGGAATATTTTTCTGAACGGCATCATTCACCCATTAATCCAGATCGAATTGGTATCTATTTTCTAAATTGTCGGTTTTTATTTCTTCTGTAATTAAATATATTGGCCGCATAACAAATAAATATGAATCCATATTATGAATTGACAGAAATGCCGAGGAATGTGATACAATATGTTACCATATATGTTCATTGCTCCGCGCTGTCAACAGCTGATGTTGATCACACTACACAATTGATGACTTTCGATGAGGTGAATACAAGGATTGATCAACCCATGGAACATGATATTCATCGAGGCATCCGAGGTGAATATCATGTTCCATGGGTTGATCAATCCTTGTATTCATCAAGTTGAAAGTCATTTACTGTTTTATTATATGACATTAAATCAAATTTGAATTAACACCAAACAGCGCCGACTTTGTTCCTCAGACACCCCTGTCTGGCCAACGTCAGCCATTATTAATTTAATTGTGTACCGAAGGTAATTAGTAAGAACGCATCTGATTAGTCGATGATGATTGGCTACTACGTATACTTTTAAGATAACTGGGAAACACCATTTCCATTTTAAGGTGTCTGGAGAAGCATCTCGTGACTTTTTGCGCGTTGAATATAACGTTTTATCCAAGAACGTTACTACAGAAAAGACATTATCTGAAGTCATATAATAAAAGAAATAGATTACTATTAAAAAAATTATTGCATACAATCTATAATGTGTATTGCATTTTATTACACACTCATATAAATATCTAGGATCTGATTTGCTAAAACTATATCACGTGATATTTTCCAGGATGTCATGTCCACTGCTAAAACTGGCTTAAACTGGTCAAGGACTGTGGAACGTCATGTCCCACGCCCGCGACGTTATGTCCCATGCTCGTGACCGCTATGTCAACCGTACGGGAGAAATTGTGTTCGATTAATGTTACAGTTATTTGTTGATGAGCCAGTTGCTTTTTTTGTACTGTTGAATTTGAAAAATGTTTTCTTCTTCCAGTTGAAAATCAGAACAGTGTATTGTGAATTAAGACTAACTTACAATTTCACTTTAATTTTAAAATGGATCATAGTTGACAGTCAGCAATACATAATTAACTAAACGGTTTAGAGTGGTCCATTATGGCCATATGTTCATAGTTGATGTTACCAGTATTAAAACTTAAAATTTATATTATCTCAGTAATTCAGCAGGAACCTGCCATTATTAATGGTCAAAACTCTAAAGCATATCCTGTATTTAAATATAAGGTATAATGAAGTCCTCAAATTGATGGTGTAATGCTGTATACCAAATTTATGGTATAATGTTGTCTGTCAAATTTATGGTTTAATGTTGAGCACCAAGTTAATGGTATAATGATGTCCATCAAATTTGGGTGTGGTACAATTTGGATTAGAATGTCTATTTTGACATCATTCCTTGATACCAGCTGAAACTGTAAATGTGTAAATGTTAATTTAGTCCATGTAGACCACCCCCCCCCACCCCCTCAAGGAAAAAAAAGAAAAAAATGAAAAATAACAAAAAATAGTAGATCTACTTGAGAAAAACATGTACGGAATACAAGATGGGACATAACAAAAAACTTCATTTGTTCTAATTGCAATGTTATTGTTACTTGTGCAAAGTAGATATTCTGTGTAATAAATCATTTATCACGCAAGTATGAGTTGGACAAAACGGTTTGTACACCCTCGAAAGACAATGTCACACTCGGGCAAACCCTCGGGTGACATTGTCTTTCTAGAGATGACATACCGTCATATCCATACCCATACTCTATGTTAATGTGTGTAAGAGTATATTGTGTGCCCATATGTTTGTGTATATGACCAGTAGCCAAATTATTCCATGTTGGGACGTATACATTATTTTATCATTGTTTGTTGTTTAACGCCATATCTTCGATAGTAGTTCTGTCACATCGAGGAGTAGAACTTCAATATAGCACACAAAACGAAACTAGTAATGTGTAACGGTAATATTGGTATTATCAACATGCTTGGGTAGCATACATGTATACACATAACCGCATCTACGATGTAATAGTTAGTGTGATCGCCTCAAATGTGTGTAGAACAACGTTGTGATAAAGTTTGTCAGTAATTTGCGGCAGGTCGTTGGTTTCCTCCGGCTACTCCGTTTTCCTCCACCAATAAACCTGACCGCTATGATATAGCTGAAATATTATTGAAAGTGGCGTTAAATATAATAACCATAACCCCTAATAAGGAGGTATACAATTGATTATTGTTTGTTGTTTAACGCTATCTTTGGTAATAATTCTGCAACACAGAGTAATAAAACTTCAATACAATACACTAAAACAAACAATAAGTTATGAGTAAAGGTTGTATTGATATAAAACTATAGGTTTGTTTTCTTGCTTGATGGTGTCTAACGCCACTTTCAACAATATTTCAGTTATATCGTGGCGGTCCGTTTTATTGGTGGAGGAAGCCGGAGGACCCTAAGAAAACCACAGACCTGTCGCAAGCCACTGACAAACTTTATCACATACTGTTGTATCGAGTACACCCCGCCTGAGCGGGGTTCGAGCACACAAGGTTAGATTTGATTTGATTGTTTGTGTTTAACGCCACTTTAAACAATATTTCAGCAATATCATGGCGAACAGTTTTAGTGGTGGAGGAAGCCGGAGTACCCGGAGAGAGCCACCGACCATGGGCAAGCAACTGGTAAACTTTATCACTTGCGGCTGCGAGTTGAGTGCACCATTTTTTGTAATTTACAAAGCCGGACGCGAACCCACGCCGTATTGATGATAGGCTTGTATGACTTTTTAGATCCAGCGACCTAACTCATTAAGCCACAAGGTTAGAGGTGATAGGCACTGATTGCATAGGTAGTTATAAATCAAACAACCATATGATCACAACCATGACTGTCCCCTGCTAGAATTAAAGTGACACCTAGTCAATATAATTTTTAATCATATACTAAGTAATTAGCAGAATTAACTGATTGTCACTCAACAGGATCTAAAGCACCATAATAATGTATAGTCAAACCTGCCCATGCTGTCACCTTCTTCTTGTCCGGTCATAGAAAATTTCATATGAATTGAACCTCTTTTAAGAGGTCACCCATCCTATGATGTCACTTTGTCTTTTTCCCAAAGGTGACCTCTTAATACAGGTTTACTGTATTTAAAAGCAATACTACAAAGGGATAATGATTCCCGTATAACTGACGGGTCCACTCAAATCCCACTCAGGCGAGGTGTACTCGATACAACATTATGTGATGAAGTTTGTCAGTGACTTACAGCAGATCGATGGTATTAACTGAAATATTGTTGAAAGTGGCGTTAAACACCATAACCCACTAATCGCATTCCCATATAACTTATAATATATCTGACCCTTTCTAAAATGTAGTTCAAAAAGTTAATTAGAACTGTATAATCAAGTTTCTGTAACTTACTGTTCCTGGATGTAACCGGAAACCAGACAGTTTCGTCCCTCACAATGGCTGCAAATCTTTCATCGCTTTTGGGGGACTTTCTATGACAAACCTCAATGAACTGAAAGAATCAATAGAAATTATTAAAAATCATGGCTTAAACTGAGAGAGGATTCACTCACAACTCTGATTAAAATCAGCTGATATACTGTGTGCCATCTGGTCCGTTGTGGTCGTGTTCGTATGGTAGTTGGATTTACAGCTATCTGTGCAATCAGTGCCTATAACCACCAATTCTGTCAGTTCAAACCCCGTTAATGGTGAGGAGTACTTGATACAACATTATGTGATAAAGTTTGTCAGTGACTTGCGACAGGTCGTTGGTTAATTCCGATTTCCTCCACCACTAAAACTGATCGCCACGATATAACTGAAATATTGTTAAAAGTGGTGATAAACACCATAAACCAAACCTATTATATGCGCCATTCCCCAAATATTTGACAGAATTTGATTAGAGGTCATATCCAGATGAACTTTCACATATGAATATCTATTTTAAATCAACCAATAAAAAGGCATTACATTTACTACAAGCATTTATTGAGACTGCTATTGTACTGTTCAAGTGTATGTTGTCAATGACATTTTTGTGATAGTATGTGGTCTTTTCGTGTGGAAGGGAATCTATGCTAATCTTTTATTCTTTTTTTTTAATCTGCATTGACATTGAAGATCCAATTATTAAGCGGGGAAGAGTTGGGATTCCAATAAATGGTTTAACTTATTACATTTTAGTTCCTATCCCAAGATACAATATAAATGGGAAATGCTCAAGTCGACGACAATAAAAAAATGTTCTTGCAATTTATGATTGATTAATATGATCAAATATCTTTCCTAAAAGTAAAAAAATATTTTTGAGGGAGAGAGCTGATGTTCTCAAATAGTGAATTATTATTATTATTATTATTAATATTATTATTATTATATTTGGCAAATTTAGGTGCATTTTGTTTTCCAATTGCTCTAAATATCTATTTAAGTGGGTGCATTACATTACCGCGACATTTTCAAAATAGTCATTACCGCGACATACTTATTACCGCGACAAAATAGTATACATTACCGCGACATTTTTATGTATACATTACCGCAACAATGATTCTTCCGTTAGCCAGCATGGTCATGTTCAAGTCTCCCGTCTAGTATAATTAAATCATTAAGATATGTTTTGCAGCGGCTACTACAGGTCTTTTCGACGCATCTCCAAAGCTTGGAATTTTTGAAATTTGTTTCCTTTCGAAATTTAAAGCCATCTACAATCAATCCAGGATTCCCTCTATTTGACACAAACTTCTTTATGCTAGCCATTTCAATAACTGATAAATGGTACAGGGACTAAAGGGTGAGCGAATTATTTTGTGAATAGAACTCATGTATGTATGTACCTTGTGTGTTTAATTATTCAATAACAATGAACATGTATATACATTGAAGGCAATTGTTCAAATGTCGCGGTAATGAGTCGTATACAACAATTTTCTAATAGAATAAATGTCGCGGTAATGAACACCTTATTTCAAGAAGAAATGTCGCGGTAATGAGTTGTAAATTCTTGCAATGTCGCGGTAATGTGTTCCTCCCATTTAAGTAACAATTCATGTTAATAACAATGGCTGATATCACATTGATTAAACTTCATATTAATTTATTGAGGTGGTGGGATGGGTAGATTTTTTTTAGTAAATGATTAATTTCACCATCAACAAGCAAACATTTATAAATTGAACAAACTCTGAAAATAAAATAATTTGTCTTTGTGTTTACTGAAAAATGATATCCTTGTAGATAATTTGATAATGGTCAGATGGTGTCAATAATATTTTCAGTTGTCATTAAAATAAGTAATGAAAAATACTCCAACTGTAGATTCTTAAAAATAATCAACGATACCCATAACATAATAATAACATTATTCTTATAAATTATTGTATCATATTTTTCTATAGCAATTTACAAAATAATTATCGGGTTTATTGGGATATAGGGATATATGACTTCGTAGATCACATTTATATAATTGTAGAAGTAATATTGTTCATAGTAGATTGTGAACGAGGACAAAATGTTTCTTAACTCACGTAATTCAAATTGAGTTATCTCGCATTAGATATGTACTGATAAGCATTCATCTGAACACAGTTGTATGACTAACTTGGATATGTCAGGTTTTATGGTGTTTCACGCCACTTTCATCAATATTTCAGGTATATCGTTGCGGTCGCTTTTATTGGTGGAGGAAACGGGAGTACACGGAGAAAACCAACGACCTGCCGCAAGCCACTGACAAACGTCATCACAAAATGTTGTACAACTCGCCCGAAGCGGGATTCGAAATTACAACATCAGTGGTGATAGGGACCAATTGTATATAGGTAGTTGTAAATCCAACTGCAATACGATCACGGCCATGACGGCCTCCCCTAATCATGGATAGGGATATTATATTGTATGTGTATCCTTATTAATAAACACCTGTTTTAAAATAGGTATTCACAGCTCTAATATCAAATAACTCACTACATCTGAAATATAAATTAATATATGGTCAAAATAAATCCAGTTATACCCAAAATTTCACACATTTAACAGAGATGCGCTATGTTTGAATAATTCTCAACATGACACAAATAAATCTGCTTCATCAACAATTCTGCGTTGTCATCTTCCGTTATTGTCATGTTTTACTTTGTCCTTTCTTTTGCTTATGTGCCGTCATTGGTCGTGATTGTATGGTAGTTGGATCCCACTAAACGCCAGTGGTAAACTCTGATGCTCCGGAAGGGTAAACAGTTCTTCTCTACTAGTAGCACCAGTCGTCTTAGAAAAACTAATATGTAAGGTATTATTCATTATTTTGATACATATATTAAAGCTTCTATAGAGGAAGTTCGTGCATGTATGTCTATATTGTCACATAGACTTAAATGGGAAAAAAACAAATATTGAAAATGGATATCTTATTGCATTTTTGTTCAGAAATCGTTTTCAAATATAGATTCAATCTTACACAAAAGAAAGCCTCGGGTGGTATGGTGTAGAAACATTTATACACGTTGTAATACAGAAAACAAGAACCTCGGGTGGTATGGTGTAGGAACATTTATGCACGTTACAATACAGAAAATAAGAACCTCGGGTGGTATGGTGTAGGAACATTTATACACGTTACAATACATAATATAAGAGCCACGGGTGGTATGGTGTAGGAACATATATACACGTTACAATACAGAAAATAAGAACATTGGGAGGTATGGTGTAGGAACATTTATACACGTTGTAATACAGAAGATAAGAACCTCGGGTGGTATGGTGTAGGAATATTTATACACGTTGTAATACAGAAAATAAGAACCTCTGGTGGTATGGTGTAGGAACATTTATACACGTTACAATACAGAAAATAAGAGCCTCGGATGGTATGGTGTAGGAACATTTATACACGTTGCAATACAGAAAATAAGAACCTCGGGAGGTATGGTGTAGGAACATTTATACACGTTACAATACAGAAAATAAGAGCATCGGGTGGAGTGGTGTAGGAACATTTATACACGTTACAATACAGAAAATAAGAACATCGGGTGGAGTGGTGTAGGAACATCTATACACGTTGTAATACAGAAAATAAGAACCTCGGGAGGTATGGTGTAGAAACATTTATACACGTTACAATACTGAAAATAAGAACATCGGGTGGTATGGTGTAGGAACATTCATACACGTTGTAATACAGAAAATAAGAACCTCGGGTGGCATGGTGTAGGAACATTTATACACGTTACAATACAGAAAATAAGAACCTCGGGTGGTATGGTGTAGGAGCATTTATACACATTGTAATACAGAAAATAAGAACCTCGGGTGGTATGGTGTAGGAACCTTTATACACGTTGCAATGCAGAAAACAAGAACCTCGGGTGGTATGGTGTACGAACATTTATACACGTTGTAATACAGAAAATAAGAACCTCGGGTGGTATGGTGTAGGAACATTTATACACGTTACAATGCAGAAAATAAGAACCTCGGGTGGTATGGTGTAGGAACATGTATACACGTTGTAATACAGAAAATAAGAACCAACAATACAATGACAACGTAGATTTATAATTTAGTAGCCACGAAGTTTTTCAATAATATTGTACTTAAAATATTGTTTTCCAATTAAAATCTAGTTTTGCCCAAAAGACTTACCTTACACTGTTATGTGTGCCACTTGTGGAGCAGAAATGACTTAAGCTTTCAGAGCACCAGAGTTTGCCCCCTGGTTTTTTAATGAGGTTCATGGTGCTCAATCTTAATTCTCTAAGCATTCTTTTGTAGATCATTGTGTTTTTGTACCGTTACGTTTAGACATTAAACACCAATCGCTAAATCAATCAATAAATATTTTAGTCATTACATCTTATCGATTTACGGTATATGGTTGCTCCTTTGGTATCTTCAAACTTATTTCTAATGGGTGGGGGGGGGGGCATAAAAAAACATTTTCTTAAAGCCGATAATTAAAATGATAAATTGTGTATGTGGCATTAATGTTTTGTATATATGTAGGTTACAACGGGAAAATAGTAATCTCAACAACCAAACAGGGAAAAGAAAATATGTTTATCATCTAGGAAGCTTGTTAAAATTGAAATAAACCAAGTACAAATGAATAGGGTGTTATGGTGTTCAATGACACTTTCGTCAATATTTCAACTATATCGTTACGGTCAGTTTTATTGATGGAGGAACCCGAAGTACCCGGAAACAACCACTGATCTGCTCCAAAAAAAATTGGTATAAGGTACTAGCACTGAGTGTAAAAATATTAAGTATTATATGGATTCGACAAAAATTAAGATATGTAGTCATGATAGGTAAAGGTAAAAGGTAAAATATATTTAGGTTTAAAAATTTCAACATCATACACAAGTGTTTAAAAATTTCTCGTTAAGTTAAAAATAAAACATAAAACTGCCATCTTTAACTGAAACTTCAATCCACCAATTGTAGCTGCTGAGAACTTTCTCACCAAGGATAGCCCATGAAAGCCATTCAGCTTATTTCCAATGGGGTCCTTTGGATGATAGCAAAAAATATGGTATAATGATGTATTTGGTTGACATTCTCATTATGTGGGCACCATGATTGGCTTAGAGGAAAGTTGTCTTGTCTATATGTGGAACGTGTCCCGACGTTATATGGGTTGTGCTAAAAACCAATAAAAAATGAACAGCTTGTAATAGGGAATGCATGTATTTTATTATAGCAAATTACTTGGCGAATATTTATATCTAATAAGTTGTGTCTTTCTTAACAACAATAATTACAATATGAACATGGTGATATTATGAAACAAAACACGTTGAAATTAAAAATTCAAGCACAATATATAGTATAGTGTGTGCATTGAACATTATCACATATTTTTTTGCAACATGCTCGTTTTGGCATGTCCAATAATAGATAAAAGTCAGTGTTGGTTATTGCCCTTGGGGCTAATGTCAACAAATATCCATATTTGCCCTCAAATATCTTTATTTGCCCTCGTATGTCCGTATTTGCCTTCGAATTCAACTTCGATATCTGCGCAGTGGTCTCAAAGATTATATGTCAAAGAACACTTGGAAAGATGGTGCATATAATCGTATTGCAATCAAATTAACACATTCAAAGTTTAAATAACTTCAAATAGAATAATTAATTCAAATGTATACGTCGTGTTGAATAAGATTTGTGTGTATTGAACAGTATAGCCTGCATTAGCGTGATCATTGATCATTCAGGTGTATTTTTAAATGTCTATAAAATGTCAATACTGTAATCTCGCATATGAATTTCAACAAAATGTGAATGACATATACGGCCTTATGGTATTGGGTTTCAGGGTATTATTTACTTCGTAACCATGAATTTAACGTAAACTTCCTTGTCCTCTTTTAAATATGGCGGACAGCAATCATGACATTTTATCAAAATGTGGAATTTGTTTGTCGTTTTATACTGAGCCTAGGTTACTTGACTGTTTTCACAAATTTTGTACTCCGTGTTTAAGCAAATTAGCTGATGGGAATGTAACGTTTAATTGTCCGCTGTGTCGATCTAATATATTAGTACCTGAAGTCGGTGTCACTGGATTTAAAAGTTATCCGATAAACCAAAAAGAACAATATCCAGATAAAACACAAGGAGACGTAAAGCATTGTCAAATATGTGATGAGGAAAGATTTGCAACAGTGAAGTGTTTAAATTGTGAGGATTATTTGTGTAAACAGTGTCACGAATATCATACCAAGGTCAAAACCCTGAAGGAACATACGTATGAAATTGTAGTAACCCAACCACACACCCCACGCGTTCATGATTCAGAAAAATGTGATTCGGATAAAATCGAATGTAATTTACACGGTAAAGAACTCTTATTATTTTGCAAACCATGTAACAGCTTAATATGCGAGGATTGTCGTACAAATGCACACAAGCACCATGAAGTGAAAACAATTCATCGAGCAGCATCAGACGAGCGGGATCTCTTCATTGCTGCTACAGTGTGTCTAAAGGCAAGAATACCTATCCTTGATAATACAATCGAGTTAGCTAACATAGAACGAGATAAACATTATAAATGCTCGCTCCAGGTCAAACGAGACATTCGATCCCATGCAGCAGCACTGAAAGACAGTTTCTGTAAAACTGTTGATTTGGCGATGAATGAAAATCTAGAAACGGTAGATCAGATGCAAAAGACCGAGACCAAACAATTAGATACATATATAGATGAGGTAACAACGGACAAACTTTCTCTTGTTAGTAGACTAAGAACAAGTAATGATACTGTTCAAAATTGTTCAGATAAAGATATATTAAGAATGTCAGCGAATCTTAAACGAAAGTTTAGTGAAAGTATTGATGATGATGGGAAATCTATCGATCTGTGTAACATTGAATATGAATCACCGATTCTAAGCTCAAAAGTAATAAAACAGTTTGTTGGAAATGTAAATAAAACTAAAAAAGAAGAAGTGAAACCCTTTTTTCGTGCTTTGCCAATGCCGAACCTACAACTAGTCAAAGAATTTAGATCGGTTTCGTCTTTTAATGTTATCGCCGACAGTCTCGTTCCCACCGCAGATGAATCGGTATGGATTCTACAAACATCGAGCAAATCTTGTTGTTTGTACACTAAAAATGGCTGTTGTGAGAAATCTTATGATACAATAAAAGTATCACAGAACACCAGACTGCTAAAAAAGCCGGATGCTACTGTGTTGTTATGGTCGGATACCTCTGCCAGAATAGTTTGTGATACAATGGAAGATGACGAAGGAAATTTATTCAAAGTTCCATTTCGTAATGGTATTGCTTGTTGTTTCATGCTTAATGGAAATCTGTTAGTTTACAATGTCGAAGAGAAAATATTCGTAGAGGTTGACGAAAACGATGGTGTACAACTGGAAATAAGAAATGAAAAACTGTCTGCTATGCTTACCAATGACCCTCTTTACGTTGTACAGACAACATTTTCAATTCTCATCATAGCCCAAAATACTAAGGTTGTGTCCATAAATAATATGGGTGACATTATCAATAGCTCTTTCTGTAATACGGGCAGTAGTAGAGGCATGTGTGTTGACAAATATAACAACGTGTTCGTATCAGACTATAAAAATGATGCTGTACGACTTTTCTCACCAGACGGAGTGTACATACGTCAGGTATTAACAATAAATAATCCAACTGAGTTAAGAATCGACTCTTGTGGGAATATTTGGTTGTGCTCTCAAAGGGTTCACTATGCACATGTCGTAGCAATATATTCTTACTTATAACCAATTTTAAAACGGTTTATCCTAGGTTGTGTTATCAAAGTGTTTATCCAAAGACTATTAGAATAGATTCTTACATATAAAATGTTTAATGCATTAACAAATTATCCTTTTTTCAATTATGCAGGAAACTACTTAGTCCAAAAAAAAAAAATACATGTGTTTCCGCTAACTCTACCGACCCTCATTTTGTGTGCCTACCCTAAATGTTTTCTTTGCTATTTTTGAACAAGCACTATTAAAGTCAGAGTGTGCCCCTTGTATAAACTAGCTAAAAATATGTGTTTTAAATATAATCTTTTTCTTACCTACCGACTCTAAGATCTTTTTTTCTTGGCCTTAGTAGATGTATTAATATTCCTCATTCTATAAACATATGTTGTTGAGTCGTGTTGTGTTGCAAAATATCATATAATCAAATTGACTGCCACGATATAACTGAAATATTGTTGAAAGTGGTGTTAAACACCATGACCATTCTCTAACCCATAAACAATGTGACGTCACTCGAACACTTCCTGTTTCAGAAGAAAACCGCCCGTAGCCATTGGCTGTCGGTAATTTTTGTTAAATAAAGGGGGAAAATATATTAAATATTCCCACATTCCTTCCTCATTTACACGAAATGTTCAATGTTGTTGTACATGTATCCGAAAATCGCAAACCATATGTTGTATGGAATTTAATTTTTAAAAATCCCGATTATTATTTTTTCATTAAACTCAAATATAGTGTGCTTCAAAATGGGGGTCGTCGTGCCTTGATCGTATGGTATGGTATGGTGAGGAGTACAACATTGTGTGACTTGCCACAGGTCAGTGGTTTTCTCCGGGTCCTCCGGTTTCCTCCACCAATAAAACTGACCGCCACTTTATAACTTAAATATTATTGAAAGTGGCTTTAGACATCATAAAACCAAACCAAACCAATCAAAATGTATTGATGCATTTTACTTGTGATTGATCTATCATACCATGTCATTATTGACTTTATTTTAATTCACGCAAATGTAATGTCGATTTGCGCAAATGTCATGGACTCAAATATATCTTTAAAAAACACATATGAAGTAGACATATTTCTGAGAAAAAAATATATAAATGATATATTCATTAAATACAAACTACTGGGGAAATCAAAGACATAATGTTGGAGAAAACCGTGACGTGTGTTTTCATTATTCACCGAGCATCGATTTATTGAATATTACTTCAACGAAACAGATTAAAAGGAATATTTTTCTGAACGGCATCATTCATCCATAAATCCAGATCGAATTGGTATCTATTTTCTAAATTGTCGGTTTTTATTTCTTCTGAAATTAAATATATTGGACGTAGAGCAAATACTGACAAATGTCATCCCATAATGTTGTGCAACTCCTCCGAAGCGGGATTCGAAACCACAGCATCAGTGGTGATAGACACCAATTACATAGGTAGTTATCAATCAAACTACCATGCGATCACGGCCATGACGGCCCCCAAACTTGAATAGGAATATTATATTGTATGTGTATCCTAATTAATATACACTTGTTTTTATAATAGGTGTTCACAGCTCTAATATCAAATCACTCACGACATCTGATATGTATATGTTATCTGGATGTGAATTGATTGATACCGAAAATATCAGCCTGTCGAGCCAGAATATGAAGTTTGTTGGCGAGTGAGCGAAGCGAACGAGTCACAAACTTCATATTCTGTCGAGCAGGCTGATATTTTTCAGTATCAATTATATTCACATTCAGATGACATGTTTATCATCCTTAAATCAACCATAAACACGGATACATCTATAATTGTATTTTTCGCGGGAAAAATTACATGATTCAAAATATTCAAAATACGCTTCCCCAAAACCGTAGTTCATAAGTTGTTTGCAAAATATACCATTCATTTTTACAGGTTTATATAAAGGTTAAGATTGTTGGAATTTCCCTTTAATGGGGATATTCATTTTTTGTTTATTACAAACATCAAAGTCACCCATTTTCATTAAAGGTTTTCCTTACCAATGCCGTTCCGGATTAGAAAACATGACGGTCACAACCTCCTTTATGACGTAAAAAATTATGACGTCTGAGGAGAGGTTATCAAGAATTGTGTAAAGTACATTTTTGTAGGACGATGTTTGTTGATATTTCTAACGCGACAGTTCTTAATTTGATATACGTTTTAAAAAATAATGTTAACTAGCTAATGGTGTAGATGAATTTTATTTATTTTTGCCATCTTCACAGGAATTATCGTTTAAATGTTAGGAGAATTTGGTTATAACTCCTGCTGACTGTTGATAAGTCCTGCTCAGCTCACGCGGACTTTGATACGAGTTTTGTTTATGGAGCCAGCAGGTAGATATAGCCGGAGGGAAGGATGATAATGCACTGTCCCACACCAGGACCAGAATTACCAATGTCGTGATCTTTTTTGTTGTGTTCAGCTGAAGTGAAAGGTGATTGTTCGTTTTGTTGATATTGGTAGAATTTATGACCATCACTGCTTTAACTTTCTTTTCATTATTTATTTATTTATTGAAAGTTTATGGTTGATGAATTTACTTGGCATTATCTTTCATTGATTTATTAATATTAAACATTTAGTAATATCAACATTAATTGCACCAAGAGCGCATGATACGCCCGTCGTCAACATTCATACAATATGTGTAAAGACTAAAATCTCCATGTTAATCCATAAAGTTGAAAAAAATCATTTAAGCATAGTAATACGAAACATTTTTTGAGAAATCAGTAAAGACTATCAATTCCAATNCCGGTTTAGAAAACATGACGGTCACAACCTCCTTTATGACGTAAAAAATTATGACGTCTGAGGAGAGGTTATCAAGAATTGTGTAAAGTACATTTTTGTAGGACGATGTTTGTTGATATTTCTAACGCGACAGTTCTTAATTTGATATACGTTTTAAAAAATAATGTTAACTAGCTAATGGTGTAGATGAATTTTATTTATTTTTGCCATCTTCACAGGAATTATCGTTTAAATGTTAGGAGAATTTGGTGATAACTCCTGCTGACTGTTGATAAGTCCTGCTCAGCTCACGCGGACTTTGATACGAGTTTTGTTTATGGAGCCAGCAGGTAGATATAGCCGGAGGAAAGGATGATAAATAAATTAATAGGGTTAAAAAGAAATCCTGCTTCACCCATATTTGAAACATTTATAATTAATTCACAACAGATATGCGCCATGTTTGAATAATTCTCAACATGTCACATACAAAATCTGCTTCATCCAGAATTCTGTGTTGTCATCTGTCGTCGCTACCGTGTTTCACTGTGTTCTTTCTTTTGATTAGGACCCGTCGTGGTGGTGGTCGTATGGTAGTTGGATTTACATCTGTCTATGCAATTAGTCTCTAGCGCCACTAATGTTATGAGTTCGAATCTCGCTCATGGCAAGCTGTACTGGATACAACATAATGTGATAAAGTTTGTCATTGACTTGCGGCAGATAGCCGATATTCTCCGGGCATTCCGGCTTATTCCACCACTAAAGCTGACCGCCACGATATAGCGGTCCATAGTGGGGTTAAACACCAAAACCCTATTCTCTCACCCTTCTTTTGTTTAACACTTGGGTCGTATGTGTTGGTCTTCAGAAATGCGCACTTTGGATTCAATATTTCAATATATTGGCCTTATATACTATCTATTATTTAAATGATGTTTGAGGTCATCGGCTCTTTTTAACAGAACTAATATCATACAGGTTAAATCTATTAGATTTAATGTTAAAGATTATAGTGTTCGTGATGATAACTGTTCGCCTAGTTATATATGAGGGTTGATATTTTATAGTGTTCTTTATGATAACTCTGTTCGCCTGGTTATATATGAGGGTTGGTAGTTTACTCACATGTGGAAAACAATTATATAATTACATCATTCCTGTAAGAGGGGAGGCTTATGTCCATTAAACTAGCATAATTTATCTACTTTTTATTGAAGTGCCTGTACCAAGCCAGGAAAGTGAGTGGTCATGTATTTTGTGCTAGTTGTATATATTTTTCTTCTTTCTATGATTGTTTTATTAGATTTTAGAAATGCTCCTACAGTGTGGTATCTTTTTGTCATCCATTTTGCTACATTTGTACTATTCGTACTAGATCATATGGTGGTTGGATTTACAACTACCCATGCAATCAGTGCTGAGTACAACTGAAGTTGTGGGTTCGAGTATTCAATACAACATTATGTTATAAAGCTTATCAGTGACTTGCGACAGGTCGGTGGTCTTCTCCGAGCACTATATTTCAGATGTCGTGAGTGATTCGATATTAGAGCTGTTAATACCTATTCTAATATGATGCCGTGTTATCGTCAGTTTATATAATACTCAACAACAACATGTTTAGCGCAAACGCGGTAATGTTGTCAATTCGGCTATTCCGTGTACCCTCCCGCGAAATGGTGTACGTCATACTGACCTACATTTACAGTAGAAAATTAAAATTCCGCGAATTGTTGTTGACAATTTTGGCACGTAAACAACATGACGTCATATGAAGACTTCCAGTTTAGAACATAGAGATCCTGACGTTTTTTGACTTCGTGCACGCCTCCTTGTCGAAGTGGGATTTGTAGTATTTGCCCTTTCTTTTGAATTGATGTTCATCAATGACAACATTTAGTAATCTCAAATGACAGAAATCGTATCTTTGTGTTGGGGAGGGTAACGGAACAGCCAAATACATTCCTGTGTGTATAGGCGGCGTTTTGCAAGTATATTACCGTATTTGTCCTATTAGAATCGAAATAATCCATGGCAGCCATTGTGTTATATTCATTTAACCATGGGCTGGGCCTTTATGATCATTAATTTAACCCCTCGCTGTCGCTCGGGATTAAATTCGATTATAAAGGCCCAGCCCATGGTTAAATGAATATGACACAATGGCTGCCATGGATTATTTCTTAATTATAAAACAGGTGTATATTAATAAAGATGTATATACAGCATACTATTCTTGTCGACGTTTGGGGGCCGTAACGGCCGTGATTGTATGGTAGTTGGATTTACAACTACCTATGCAATTGGTGCCTATTACCACTGATGTTGTGAGTTCGCATCCCACTTTGGGGGCCATCGTGGCATGTGACCGTATTGGATTTACAATCAGTGCCTATCACCACTGATGTTTTCAGTTCGATTTTCGCTTCTGACGAGTTGTATACCATTATGTGATGAAGTTTGTCAGTGGCTTGCGACAGGTCGTGGGTTTTCTCCGGGTACTCTGTATTCCTCCACCACTAAAACTGACCGCCATGATAAAACTGAAATATTGTTGAAAGTGGCGTTATACACCATAATCCTAACACCATAATAGTATATGTTATCTATTGTCAATCATATGGAGCAATTGCAACACATCTAGTTAAGACCAATGCTTTTCGTCTGTCATTTATCTATGTCTATCCGTCATCATTAGTTATTTGATCACATTTTATAATACTCTGTTACAAAATGTTCAACAAAAAGAAACCAAACTTGGCAGAAATAATGTTTTGAAGAGGAAACTCCGATTTATACGAATGAAGTGTATCCTCGTGGAGTAGGCACTATACTTAGGATGCTATTGCATTATCTAGTAAATCCGTAGAAATGTTCTTCTCACGAAACAGCTTTAGAAATGCAATTTGCTATGAAACAATGGGATATGCATATATAGACTTCATAGACGAAGGTCCCTGTGTTTATTTTGTGAGAACCTTGGAGGTATAAACTGCTGTAAAAGTATTAATGTTCGCTGCATCCAATTTTCGCGGTTTCTTCCAACTGGACAAATTTGCGGGTACCTTTTTTTTTGCGTATTTCTGTTTGCGCAAAAGCAAAAAAATACTTTTCAGTCCACCGGTTTATTATACTGAGAAGATAAAATCGAATTACGTATTACATTTGTCATGTGAAATCTGCTCTCTGTTTTATCTTAACAGTAAGTTAACTTATGCTCACTTGGATAAATTACTGATAAAACTTTCAAATACTAAAAATTCCTTTATATACTGGTATTCTGATGAACAAAAGAAGCTTTCAATAAGTGGTGGGAAAAACATGTATCAAAGAATGTGCCGACTATGATTACGCTAATTATCTGTTTTACATTTACAGTATGGTTTCATGCTTTGACGCACACTGTAATTTTAACATTTATCATATTATTGACACATAGTGTACCTGTAATTATGGCAGTAATTTGTAATTTTGTAATTAAATTTTGTTCTTGAAACGTACATGTTTGTCTTAATTGATTTATAATAGGAGGTCATGATCATAAAATAGTTTGACATGATCAGTTGGCCTGAAAGCTATCAATAGAATTAAATTGTCTGGTTATGTTCCAGACCATACACGTATTTGGACCGTACGCGCACGGTCCGGACCGTATGAGTATACTCGTACGGTCCGACCATACACGTACGGTCCGACCTATACTCATACGGTCTAGTACGAGCTGGATCATACGGGTGTTTAGACCATATGGGTTTTGTTCAATACTGACATTATATCATAAACTTTTATTAAGTTTTAAAAATTACATTTAGCATAATATTATTACTTTAAGCAAAGCACCATCACCTCATGAAAAGTAAACAGTTTTTGAACTATAATGCAATTTTAATTGTCTACCTGAATAACATTTTCGCATGCACACCCAGAGTGATACTTGCTGCTATAAGGAATGCCGGACTTTCCACACTTTCAGGTTTTGTTCATTAATGTCCCCTTGCATTTACATCTTTTGCTTGCAAGAGAAAAACTTGCTTTTTTTGCAGAAGCATGCAGAGAAATTTCTTCTTTTTTCCAATGCGAAGTTTCAACTTACGTGTCAAAAGTTCTATATCACCCATATCATAATTTAACGCATCAAATGCAAATGATAATTTGCATAAACTTGCATCTTTACCAATAATATCATCAACCCTACACAATAATCGTGGTAGATCACCAGATTCCCTATCAACAATAGGTATTCGTACGGATACAAAACTACCTTTTTCAATTTTTGCATTAGACTTTGACACTTTCTTATATTTTCTCATCGTATTTTCAACAGATTTTTTATCATTTCTGTCCAACATCTGTCTTATCCTGTCGTGAGTTGTAATTTGTCCGTCGTCTGTTTTCACGGTACAGTTTCTGTCGTCAGTAGAGTCAACTATAATGTCGTTCAGTACCATAAAGTCATCAACTGCCATGAGCTCATCCTGTCTATGTCTGTAATCTGTAACATCGTAAGTCTCAGTAGATATTTCCGTCGTTTCAGTTCGTCTTCGTTTTCGGGTCGGTTGTACATGTACGTCAGCCATAACGGAAAACACGATAGTCTGAGCAGCTAAAGTCGACCATCGAATACCCGCACTGCTAGTCTCAATGTGTGCGTCAGTCACAGTTCGTGTCTGTGAACCTGTCTGTGAATCCGTCTCGATTTCTATCTGCGAGTTAGTCTCGGTTTCTGTCTGTGAGTCGGTCTCAGTTTCTGTCTGTGAGTCGGTCTCAGTTCTAGTCTGTATGTCTCCGTCTGTGTCAAACATGTATTCGACCTAAATATGCTTCAAATGTTTCTTCCCACATTCTGTTTACTGGCGATTACCTTAAAAACTTTATTCAATTTCAAACTATTTTGTTAACTGCGACTGAGCAGAATTGACTTATTACGAACATGCTAAATTCAAGACATGTAAGTTTGTAATAGATTAAATTATACTTATTTCTAAATTGTACAACTGCGATAATTAACTTTTTTTAAATATATTTTAGATTCGAATAACGTTGATCTGTAAAATATTTTTGAAGCCTCGATAATCTCTTAAAACTAGGCAGACCGTACGCGTATGGTCAGACCGTACGCGTACGGTCCGACCGTATAGGTATTTTGAAAAAATATGCATACGGTCCGTATCGTACGCGTACGGTCCAAATACGCGTATGGTATGGAACAGTTACACGGGAGACAATCGGATGCACAATGAAAACGAAATACCGGAAAATACTTCAACTTTATATAAAAATACCAATAATTAAATATATAGTATACGTTTTGTATAAAATAAAAAGTTCACAAAACACACCTGATAGAAATATTCCACATTGATCATGCAAAGAATACGAAATGTTAACATGTTGGGTAGAAGCTACTACTATCAAGGACTGACATAAGTAATTTGTTGTTACAATTTGTCGAGGGTACCATTTTTCGCTGTCTGACGTCCTCCTCGAAATAAGCGAAAATTAGTACTTTTACAGTATACGATCGGCTGGAAATGTCAGAATTTAAAGAAGATGATTATTGCAAGAAATGATAAGGAAAATGTTTGAAGAAGCAGTAAATCGAACAAGGGCAGACAAGACACCGATAAAAAGAACAAGATAAAAAAGGGCAAACAACGATCCACAAAACGTCATACAGAAAACTAAAGATCGAGCAACACGAACCCCACTAAAAACCGGTGGTGAACTCAGAGGCAGCATACGGTCAAGCAATTCCCGCTCCAATTGTGGAACTTGCTACTTTAGAAAAAGATATATAAAGATTTTGATGCATATATTCTAGCTTCTATTGATGGAGTTCCAGCATTTTTTTTACCAAAGTGTTACATAGGCTGAAATGGAGAAAATAAACAAATGTATAAATTAGAAATGTTATTGTATTTCTGATCAGAATTCCTTTTCAAATATAGATTCAATCTTGCACAAAATAAAGCCTTGGGAGGTATGGTGTAGGAACCTCTATGCAAGTTATAATGGAGAAATAAAGAAGAACAGTATTACCAAGAACCAATAATGTAATACAATAAAATACACACGACACGTTTCAATAATATTGTATTTAGCATAAACTATTTGTTTTCCATTTAATCTTGCACTCACAAAAATCAAAACAAAAACTCCAGGAAATATTGGGACCTATCATTGACGATTTAGTTTAAACTGTAATATGTATGCTACCGGTGGAGCACACATTGCTTACTATTCCGGAGCACATGAGTTTACCCCCTTGGATTTGAGTGAGGTTCGTTTGCTTTGTTTCCGTGTAGTCTTTTGTAGATCACTGTTTGGGTTTTGTATCTTTTCTTTTAGCCATTAAATTGTCTGTCTTTTTCGATTTACGGTTTCTTGTTGATCCTTTGATATCTCCAAACTTATTTGTAATGATGGAGGGGGAATCATTTTCTGGAAACCGATAATGAAAATGCAAAATTTTGCATATGGCATTAATTAGTAATTCTAATATGTATATATTTTATGTAGGTTACAACGGGAAAGTAGTAATATCAACAACCAATAAAGTTGTCTTGTCTATGTGTGGAACGTGTTCCGATGTTAAATGGTTTGTGTTAACAACCAATAAAAAAATGACGAGCTTCTAAAATGGAATTTATTTTATCATAACAAACTACTCGGCGAATATTTTTACCCTACAAGTTGAGTCTTTCTAAACAACAATAACATTTACCTATAAACGTGGTGATATTATGAAACGAAACAAGTTTAAATTTAAATTTCAAGTACAATAAATTGCATAGTAAACAGTACCGTGAAAAGCGATCATTAATATGTACTTTTAAATGTCTATATCAAGACCTTAACCACACATGAATGTAAAAAAAATGTGAATGGCATATACGGCCTTATATGGTATTGGGTTTCGGTGTATTATTAACTTCGTAGCCATCTTCATTGTTCTCTCATAAACATGGCCGACAGCAATCATTACTTTTATCAAAATGTGGAATTTGTTTGTCGTATTATACTGAGCCTAGATTACTTGACTGTTTTCACAAATTGTGTACTCCATGTTTAAACAAATTAGTTGATGGGAATGTAACGTTTAGTTGTCCGCTGTGTCGATTTAAAATATTAGTACCCGAAGTCGGTGTCACTGGATTTAAAAGTTATCCTATTAACCAAAAAGAACAATATCCAGATAAAACACAAGGCGACTTGAAACTTTGTCAAATATGTGATGAGGACAGATTTGCACCGTGAAATGTCTGAATTGTGAGGATTATTTGTGTAAACAGTGTCACGAATATCATACCAAGGTCAAAACTCTGAAAGAACACACGTATGAAAATGTAGTAAACCAATCACACGTTCATGGTTTGGAAAAGCGTGATTCGGAAAAAATCGAATGTAATATACACGGAAAAGAACTCTTAATATTTTGCAAACCCTGTAACAGTGTCATATGCGAGGATTGTCGTAAAAATGCACACAAGCACCATGAAGTGAAAACAATTCTTCGAGCAGCAACATACGAGCGGAATCTCATCATTGCTGCTACTGCATGTCTAAAGGCAAGAATACCTACCCTTGAAAATACAATCGAGTTAGCTAACATAGAACGATATAAGCATTGTAAGTGCTCGCTCCAGGTCAAACGAGACATACAATCCCATGCAGCAGGATTGAAGGACATTTTCTGTAAAACTGTTGATTTGGCGATGAATGAAAATCTAGAAAAGGTAGATCAGATAGAAAAAACCGAGATCAAACAATTAGATACACATATAGATGAAGTAACAACGGACAAACTTATATAAAAAAATATATATTAAATATTGCTACTCTTGTTCCTCAGTTACAAGAAATTTTCAATATTGTTGTAACCGAAAACCGCATTTCATATGTGTTATGGAATTTAATAAAAAGCCCGATTATTTTTCTTTTAGCAAATTCAAATAGTGTGCTTCAGAATGGGGGTTGTCGAGGCCGTGATCGTTTGGTATGGCGAGGAGTACAACATTATATGATAAGGTTTGTCTGTGACTTGCGACAAGTCGGTGGTTTTCTCCTTGTCCTCCGCTTTCCTCCACCAATAAAACTGACCGCCACGATATAACTGAAATATTATTGAAAGTGGCGTTAAAGACCATCAAACAAACAAACAAAATTTATTTGATACATTTTACTTGTTATTGATCTATTAAACCATGCGATAATTGATCTTATTTTAATTCGCGCAAATGTAGTGTCGATTTGCGCAAATGTAGTGCAACGAAATATAACTGTAAAAAACACACATAACCTGTACAAAGTTATATGAAGTCGACATATTTCTGAGAAAAAAAATATATATAATGATTTATTCTGTATTAGTACATTCATTAGTATAGATTTCTACCTCAATCATTTTTTTAAATAAAAGGCGTAATCACCGCGGTAAATGTCACGTGTTACTATTTTTGGAACATCGGAATTTTTTTTTTTAATGTTATATTTTAAGCAACCATTGAAAAAAAGTAGTTCATTTGCGCATCCGTCAATACAAAAACAAAATGCGGTCTGTAGAGGCAGACGTATCGCCGGTGCCCAAAACCAAGATTTGCCACTTTGTCGGACGGAACATCAAACAATATATTAAATGATAAAGATTCAGATAATAACATGGTGATGTAAACAACAATGCAGCACTACGCCAAAACAGTGGACATGTAACTTTTTTTTTATTTCAGAATGCCACCATTTCTTCAAAATATAGAATAAAACAATTACTGTCTTTTGATTCTGTAAATGTGTGGATTAATTGACTTTTGGGCTCAGTGAATATCATTTGTTTTTCAAAAGTTAATAAATCCACACATTTACAGAATCAAAAGAAAGTAATCGTATAATATTCATGAAATACAAACTACATGGGAAATCAAAGACATCATGTTTGAGAAAATGGTGACATGTGTTTTTTTTTATTCACCGAGCATCGATTTATTGAATATTACTTCAACGAAACAGATTAAAAGGAATATTTTTTTTCTGAACGTCATCATTCACCCATAAATCCATATCGAATTGGTATCTATTTTCTAAATTGTCGCTTTTTTATTTCTTCCTTGATTAAATATATTGGCCGCATAACAAATACATATGAATTAATATTATGAATTGACAGAAATACCGAGGAATATGATACAATATGTTGCCATATATGTTCATTGCTCCGCGCTGTCAACAGCTGATGTTGATTACACTACACAATTGATGACTTTCGATGAGGTGAATACAAGGATTGATCAACCCATGGAACATGATATTCACCGAAGCATCCGAGGTGAATATCATGTTCCATGGGTTGATCAATCCTTGTATTCATCGAAGTTGAAAGTCATTTACTGTTTTATTATATGACATTAAATCAAATTTGAATTAACACCAAACAGCGCCAACTTTGTTCCCCAGACACCCCTGTCTGGCCAACGTCTGCCATTATTAATTTAATTGTGTACCGAAGGTAATTAGTAAGAACGCATCTGATTAGTCGATGATGATTGGCTACTACGTATACTTTTAAGATAACTGGGAAACACCATTTCCATTTTAAGGTGTCTGTAGAAGCCTCTCGTGACTTTTTGCGCGTTCAATAAAACACTTTATCCAAGAACGTTACTACAGAAAAGACATTATCTGAAGTCATATAATAAAAGAAATAGATTACTATTAAGAAAATTATTGCATACAATCTATAATGTGTATTGCATTTTATTACACACTCATATAAATATCAAGGATCTAATTTGCTAAAACTATATCACGTGATATTTTCCAGGATGTCATGTCCACTGCTAAAACTGGCTTAAACTGGTCAAGGACTGTGGAACGTCATGTCCCACGCTCGCGACGTTATGTCCCATGCTCGTGATCGCTATGTCAACCGCACGTGAGAAATGTTGTTCGATTAATGTTACAGTTATTTGTTGATGAGCCAGTTGCTTTTTTTTGTACTGTTGAATTTCAAAAATGTTTTCTTCTTCCAGTTGAGAATCAGAACAGTGTATTGTGAATTAAGACTAACTTACAATTTCACTTTAATTTTAAAATGGATCATAATTGACAGTCAGCAATACATAATTAACTAAACGGTTTAGAGTGGTCCATTATGGCCATATGTTCATTGTTGATGTTATCAGTATTAAAACTTAAAATTGATATTATCTCAGTAATTCAGCAGGAACCTGCCATTATTAATGGTCAAAACTCTAAAGCATACCATGTATTTAAATATAAGGTATAATGAAGTCTTCAAATTTATGGTGTAATGCTATATACCAAATTTATGGTATAATGTTGTCTGTCAAATTTATGGTTTAATGTCGAGCACCAAGTTAATGGTATAATGATGTCGATCAAATTTGGGTGTGGTACAATTTGGATTAGAATGTATATTTTGACATCATTCCTTGATACCAGCTGAAACTGTAAATGTATAAATGTTCATTTAGTCCATGTAAACCAACCCACCCCCTCAAGGAAAAAAAAGAAAAATATGAAAAATAACAAAAAATAGTAGATCTACTTGAGAAAAACATGTACGGAATACAAAATGGGACAAAACAACTTCATTTATTCTAATTGCAATGCTATTGTTACTTGTACAAAGTAGATATTCGGTGTAATAAATCATTTATCACGCACGTATGAGTTGAACAAGACGGTTTGTCAACCCTCGAAAGACAATGTCACACTCAGGAAAGCCCTCGGGTGACATTGCCTCTAGAGATGACAAACCGTCATATCCAACCCATACTTGGGTGATAGTTGTATACCATCCTCTATGTTAATATGTGTAGGAGTATATTGTGTGCCCATATGTTTGTGTTTTTGACCAGTAGCCACATTATTCCATGTTGGGATATTTAAAAAAAAAAGAAAAAAAAGACGTATGCATTATTTTATTATTGTTTGTTGTTTAACGCCATATCTTCTATAGTAGTTCTGTCACATCGAGGAGTAGAACTTCAATATAACACACTAAAGGAAATTAGAAATTGGTAAAGGTAATATTGGTACTATCAACATGCTTTGGTAACATACATGTATACACATAGCCGCATCTGTGATGTAATAGTTAGTGTGATCGCCTCAAATGTGTGTAGAACAACGTTATGTGATAAAGTTTGTCAGTAATTTGCGGCAGGTCGTTGGTTTCCTCCGGGTACTCCGTTTTCCTCCACCAATAAAACTGAGAGCCATGATATGACTAAAATATTATTGAAAGTGGCGTTAAATATCATAACCTTAACTCCTAAAAAAGGAGGTATACAATTGATTATTGTTTGTTGTTTAACGCTATCTTTGGTAATAGTTCTGCAACACAGAGTTGTAAAATTCAATACAATACACTAAAACAAACAATAAGTTATGAGTAAAGGCTGTATTGATATAAAACTATATGTTTGCTTGCTTGTTTGGTGGTGTTTAACGCTACTTTCAACAATATTTCAGTTATATCGTGGCGGTCAGTTTTATTGGTGGAGGAAACCGGAGGACCCAAAGAAAACCACCGACCTGTCGCAAGTCACTGACAAACTTGATCACATACTGTTGTATCGAGCACACCCCGCCAGAGTGGGACTCGAACACAGCACGTTAGAGGTGATAGGCACTGCTTGCATCAGTAGTTATAAATCAAACAACCATATCATCACAACCATGACTGTCCCCTGCAAGAAATAAAGTGAAACCTAGTCAATATAATTGTAATCATATAATTAGCAGAATTAACAGAATGTCACTCAACAGGATCTAAAGCAACATAATCATGTAAAGTCAAACCTGTCCATGCTGCCACCTTCTTCTTGTCCTGTCATAGAAAATTTCATATGAATTAAACCTCTTTTAAGAGGTCACCTCTCCTATAAGGTATCTTTGTCTTTGTCCCAAAGGTGACCTCTTAATACAGGTTTACTGTATTTAAAATCAATACTACAAAGGGATCGTGATTCCCGTATAACTGACGGGCCCACTGAAATCCCACTCAGGCAAGGTGTACTCGATCCAACATTATGTGATAAAGTTTGTCAGTGACTTACAGCAGGTCGGTGCACGAGGTATTATCTGGGTACTTCAGTTTCCCCCGCCAATAAAACTTACCTCCACGAAATAACTGAAATAGTGTTGAAAGTGGCGTTAAATACCATAACCCCTAATAGCATTCCCATATAACTGATCATATATCTGACCCTTTCAAAAAGTTAATTAGAACTGTATAATCAAGTGTATGTAACGTACTGGTCCTGGAGGTAACCGGAAACCAAGCAGTGTCATCCCTCACAATGGCTGCAAATCTTTCATCGCTTTTGAGTGATTTTCTATGACAGACCTCAATGAACTAAAAGAATCAATAGAAATTATTAAAAATCATGGCTTAAACTGAGTGAGGATTCACTCACCACTCTGATTAAAATCAGCTGATATACTATGTGCCATCTGGGCCGTTGTGGTCATGATCGTATGGTAGTTGGATTTACAACTATATGTGCAATCAGTGCCTATAACCACCAATGATGTGAGTTCGAACCGAGTTCATGGTGAGGTGTACTTGATACAACATTATGTGATAAAGTTTGTCAGTGACTTGCGACAGGTCGATGGTTAATTCCGATTTCCTCCACCACTAAAACTGATTGCCACGATATAGCTGAAATATTGTTGAAAGTGGTGTTAAACACTATAAACCAAACCTATTCTATGCGCAACTCCCCCAAATATTTGACAGAATCTGATTAGAGGGCATATCCAGATGAACTTTCACATATGAATATTTATTTTAAATCAACCAATAAAAAGGCATTACATTTACTACAAGCATTTATTGAGGCTGCTATTGTACTGTTCAAGTTTATGTTGTCAATGACATTTTTGTGATAGCATGTGGTCTTTTCGTGTGGAAGGGAATATACATGTATGCTAATCTTTTATTATTTTCTTTTTTTAAATCTGCATTGACATTGGAGATCCAATTATCAAGAGGGGATGAGTTGGGATTCCAATAAATAGTTTAACTTGTCACATGTTAGTTCCTATCCCAAAATACAATATAAATGGGAAATGCTCAAGTCGACGACAATAAAAAAAAATGTGTTCTTAGAATTTATTATTGATTAATATGATAAAATATCTTTCCTAAAAGTAAAAAAAATATTTTTGAGAGAGAAAGAGAGAGAGCTAATGTTCTCAAATGATGAATTATTATTATTATTATTATTATTATTATTATATTTTGGCACATTTAGGTGCATTTTGTTTTCCAATTGCTCTAAATATCTAAAGTAACAATTCATGTTAATAACAATGGCAAATATCACATTGATTAAACTTCATATTAATTTATTGAGGTGGTGGGATGGGTAGATTTTTTTTAGTAAATGATTAATTTCACCATCAACAAGGAAACATTTATAAATTTAACATACTCTGAAAATAAAATAATTTGTCTTTGTGTTTACGAAAAATAATATCTTTGTAGATCAGATGATAATTGTCAGATTGTGTCAATAATATGTTCAGTTTTCATTTAAATAAGTAAAGGAGAATACTTTCCATCTGTAGATTCTTTAAAATAAACAACGAGACCCATAATATATTTATAACATTATACTTATGAAATACAGTATTATATTTTTCTATAGCAATTTACAAAATAATTATCGGGTTTATTGGGATATAGGAATATATGCCACGGGCGTAGCCTGGGGTTGAATATTACCGAGGCAGGGGGTCTTTCCCCCCCCCCAGAAACCACCGTCATTTTAAGTAAGGAAAGCAATTTTTTTCTCTTTTTGAAATAAGTAACCATGGCCTATTTGAATCAAATTTGTATTGTATTGATTCCATTACCACTGAGCATGTCGATTTTTTTTTAAAAAGAAAAATGAAACGCCTTTGAACAGATGACATGAAACGACGTATCTTAAAGGAGTATCGAGTTATTGAATGCAACATCAAAAATAGTGATAAACCATTTTGATGGTCTCATGTTTATTGAACATATTTTTTTTCTTCACATGTTAAACTACTCCTATGCCAATTCCTATCTTTTTAACAGGATTCATTGATTACTGGTCAGCCACAACATTACATCGTAATACTTATTAAGTAATAAAGATGTTATTAGAGAAATTTACATTCATTTATTTTTTATTTATTCAGTATTGTTTTATCAAGGCAACTGCCTCGGTAGTTGCCTCGGTTTCCTCAATGGAAGATGCGCCACTGATCGTAGATCACATTGATATAATTGTAGAAGTAATATTGTTGATAGTAGATTGTGGACGAGGACAAAATNTTTTTGAAATAAGTAACCATGGCCTATTTGAATCAAATTTGCATTGTATTGATTTCATTAACACTGAGCATGTCGATTTTTTTTAAAAAGAAAAATGAAACGCCTTTGAACAGATGACATGAAACGACATATCTTAAAGGAGTGTCGAGTTATTGAATGCAACATCAAATATAGTGATAAACCATTTTGGTGGTCTAATGTTTATTGAACATATTTTTTCTTCACATGTTAAACTTCTCCTATGCCAATTCCTATCTTTTTAACAGGATTCATTGATTACTGGTCAGCCACAACATTACATCGTTATACTTATTAAGTAATAAAGATGTTATTAGAGAAATTTACATTTATTTTTTATTTATGCATTATTGTTTTACCCAGGTAGTTGCCTCGGTTTCCTCAATGGAAGATGCGCCACTGATCGTAGATCACATTGATATAATTGTAGAAGTAATATTGTTGATAGTAGATTGTGGACGAGGACAAAATATTACTTAACTAGCGTAATTCACATTGAGTTATCTCGCTTTGGATAGGTGCTGATAAACATTCATTAGAATACAGTTGTATGAATACCTTGGATATGTTTGGTTTTATGGTGTTTAACGCCACTTTCATCACTATGTCAGGTATATCGTGATAGTCACTTTTATTACTGGAGGAATACAGAGTACACGGAGAAAACCACCGATGAGAACCTTGGTGGGACAAAGTATACGATCGGCTGGAAATGGATGAATTTAAAGAAGATGATTATTGTATGAAATGATAAGGAAAACGTTTGAAGAAGCTGTGACAGTGATAAAATTATAGACATTTTCTTATTTACACGGACAAAGCACATTTATATATTTTAACATTCTTTTCTAAAATATTTATCAGTTTTTATTTAATTTGGACTTTATTCTTTCAATTATCTTTCGGACATAATGGTCAATTAATCTGTCGCGTTAATAACATTATCATGAATTGTGTAACATATTTCTTTGACACTTGTCACTCTTTGTTCAAATCAATTAATTATACTTGTACAATAATTCCCCCAGCAAAGCTATTGTAAATGCGGCCTGTAATATCACATACAGGCCGCTAATTATAGGCCGATGATACACGCCGTTAATAGGGGCCAATGATACAGGCTGCTGTACTTTAATAATTTGACCCATTTGTTGGACAAGGTTGATATCGTTTACGTAATGCAATTCTCTGACGTCACACTATTGTTAGAACAGTGGATTATTTTTAAGAGTCTACAGTTTATTCTTTTGTTCTTGAATATATGAACTTTAACCTTTTACTGTTTTCGGCTTAAACCGCGTTTTACTTATTTTTGGGCTTTCGTGTCTCGAACCACAACTGGGCTTTTCAAACTCTATTTTGACTTTCAAAGCTTCCATCTAACCACTCGGCTACGGTGACCACACTACTATGCGCTATAATTAAGTATATTTGACTCTTGATAGTAAGCTTTGTAAAAAACAAATATCAACAATTTGTTTTAGCAAAAATATCAACAATTTGTTTAAAAAAACAATATACAAGACACGATACAAGTATTTCAGATCTGGCATAATTTATGTTCAGAACTGACGAGTAAGTGAACTTTTAAATTGTATTCTCGCAATACAAAAACATCTAACTTTTCACTTGAAAGACCTTGAAATATCTAAATATATCATATATATAGATTAAAATACAGGTGTTTTGTATATGCGGAAAAAGAAACCCGTTATATCCATTACGGGCTGCTTCTTATGTTTCCTATACTTATTGTGTCAATTTAATTGTATTTACTCTATTCGGCAAGTCTTGTAACGTACAAAATTATGATATAAATTATTGTGTTATAATTGAGAAAAAGAAATTGGAAACCGACAGGCACTTTGTACGGAGGCCGTATATTTAGTGACATTGTTTTACTTGAAGGGACATTTTAACGGATAACCGTATTGACTTGTATTGTTTTTTTGTTTGTTTTTTTGTTGTTTTTTTTATACATTTTCAAAATATATACATAACAAACACGGACATTACACAACAGCACAGACAAAGACATTATTTGTACATACATTTTCAATACAAACATATGAAAATTTGTGTCCCCTTGTCTCCATTCAATAAACCAAATACATAGTTTATTTAAAGATATACGTCATCAGATTTAGATTTACCTCCTATATATAATTATAGATACATGTACATGAGTTTCTAATATAAGTTTATTATGTATACATTATTTTCTTGCATGTAGACAAAAGTAGACCACTATAAATTAAGTTCATGTAGGTAACACCATTTATTATCATGCTTGTACATTTTATTTTCAACAAGCGCATTAATCTTTTCGCTTTTCTCTTTTTGCTTAACTTTAATTTTGAAAACGTTTTAGGAATGGTTTTGTGTCAGTCCATTTACAACAGTGAATATAATTTCTTGCCACAGGCAATAAAAATGGAACAATTTTTTGCAAGGAGCTTTCATCTGAAAAAAGACCTAAAGCTATTTCTTTTGGGGTTAATTCAAAAACTTCTAAATCTAAAGCTGATGAAAGCCAGATATTAAATGTAATCGAAAATATCTTTGCCACGGGGCAGCCCCACAGATAGTGTAAGATGGTGTCTTCTTCTTGGTAATAGAAATTACATAATGCACTGTTTTTTTTATTCCCATGTTGTGTAATAACTTGTTATTTGGAAGTATATGATGCAGAAGTTTGAACTGAAAATTTCTTAATTTTGTATTATTTGTGATTCTATAAATATCATTAAACAACATACTACCATCTAATTCAGTATCAAGTTTTTGTTCCCATTTCACAATGCCTTTTACAAAATTTTCTGTTTCATCCTTTTCTATGAAATATTTGTATATATATTTTAAAATATCTTTCCTCTGCATCATGTTAGTTATCAAAGGTGGTTTTATTTCCAAGCCATCAGTACTGCAGTGTTTTTTAATAACAGATATACTACCATAATATGTAATAACATTTATATTCACATTACATTTATCAAGAAACATTTGATATGTTAGAAATATGTTATTGTCAACAATAAGGTCCTCTATCTTTTTTTATGCCATTTTCTTGTATTGTTGGATTATACCGTATGTGTGTACTTATTCTTCTATATTGCAATATTTTTAATACAACTTGTACAGTAACATTTTGCGTTTTATTTAGTTTAAATTTGTGAGTTTTCTCTCGAACATTAATAGTAACGGAATTCGTCCAAGTATCTCCGTTACAAACGCCGTAAATCGAATAAGGCCAGACAATACACTGATAAAAAGAACAAGATCAAAAGAACAAACAACGATCCACAAGACGTCACACAGAAAACTAAAGATCGAGCAACACGAACCTCACTAAAAACCGGTGGTGAACTCAGATGCAGCGGACGATCAAGCAGTTCCCGCTCCAATTGTGACACTTGCTATTTTAGAAAAACAAATATAAAGATTTTGATACATATATTCAAGCCTCTATGGATGGAGTTCAAGCATTTATGACCAAAGTGTTACGTAGGCTGAAATGCAGAAAATAAACAAATATAGAAAATGGAAATGTAATTGCATTTCTAATCAGAATTCCTTTTCCAATATAGATTCAATCTTGCACAAAAGAAAGCCTCGGGTAGTATGGTGTAGGAACCTCCATACACGTTATAATGGAGAAAATAAAGAAGAACAGCATCACCAAGAACCACTAATGTAATGCAATTAAATACACACGACACGGTTTAATAGTATTGCATGTGGCATAAACTATTTGTTTTCCAATTAATCTTGCACACACAAAAAAGAAAACAAAAACACCAGGATATATTGGGACCTATCATTGACGATTTAGTTTAAACTGTAATATGTATTCAACCAAAGGAGTAAGAATTGCCGACTCTTTCGGGGCACATGAGTTTATCCCCTTAGATTTTAGTGAGTTTCGTGGGCTTTGTTTCCTGTGTAGTCTTTTGTTTGGGTTTTGTATCTTTTCTTGTAGCCATTAAATTGTCTGTCTTTTTCGATTTACGGTTTCTGGTTGCTCCTTTGATATCTTCAAACTTATTTGTAATGATGGGGGGGGGGGGGGAGCACATAAGAAACACATTTTCTGAAAGCCGATAATGGAAATACAACAAGATGTTGCACGCTACGTCGTGCTAAGAATACCCCCACTCGTTCATTTGTAAGCCGCACGGTAAACAGGAAGTAGATGTGCGGTAAACCTGGAAAGGGGAGACACGGTACAAGTCACCATGCCAAAGCCTTATATCGAATATAAAATCGTTTCTTCCAGTAGAAGCTGAGATAACTGTTACGAAAGCTTTCATTACGGAAAACATAAAAAATTCTAAGTGGCATTGTAAACAGGAAGTAGATGTGCGGTAAACCTGGAAAGGGGAGACACGGTACAGGTCATCATGCCAAAGCCATGTATCAAATATAAAATCATTTCTTCCAGTAGAAGCTGAGATATCTGTAACGAAAGCGTGAACGGACGCACAAACGGACGGACGGACGGACAATGTGATTGCAATATAGCCCCTTCTCTACGAGTGGGGTATAACATTTTGTATATGGCATTAATTAGTAATTGTTCTAATATATATATTTTATGTAGGTTTAAACGGGAAAATGGTAATATCAGCAACCAATAAAGTTGTCTTGTCTTGTCTATATGTGTCCCGAGGTAAAATGATTTGTGTTAAAACCCATTAAAAATGAAGAGCTCCTGAAACCGAATTTATTTTATTATAGCAAATTACTCGGGGAATATTTTTACCCAACAAGTTGTGTCTTTCTTAACAACAATAATTACCTATGAACGTGGTGATATTATGAAACAAAACACGCTTAGAGTTAAATTTCAAATATAATAAATTGCATAGCAAACAGTAACGTGATACACCATCATTCATATGTATTTATAGATGTCTTTATCAATACCTTAACCACACATATGAATTTTTAATATAAACAAAAAATGTGAATGACATTAAGGACCTTATTTGGTATTGGGTTTCGGTGTATTATTAACTTCGTAGCCAACTTCCTTGTTCTCTTATAAACATGGCCGACAGCAATCATGACATTTTATCAAAATGTGGAATTTGTTTGTCGTCTTATACTGAGCCTAGATTACTCGAATGTTTTCATAAATTTTGTACTCCATGTTTAAACAAATTAGCCGATGGGAATGTAACGTTTAGTTGTCCGCTCTGTCGATCTAAAATACTAGTACCCGAAGTCGGTGTAACTGGATTTAAAAGTTACCCGATAAACAAAAAAGAACAATATTCAGATAAAACACAAGGAGATGTGAAATTTTGTCAAATATGTGATGAAGAAAGATTTGCAACTGTGAAATGTTTAAATTGTGAGGATTATTTGTGTAAACAGTGTCACGAATATCATACCAAGGTCAAAACCCTAAAGGAACATACATATGAAATTGTAGTTAACCAATCGCATATTTCATACGTTCATGATTCAGAAAAGCGTGATTCGGAAAAAAAAGAATGTGATATACACGGAAAAGAACTCTTATTATTTTGCAAACCTTGTAACAGTGTCATATGCGAGGATTGTTGTACAAATGCACACAAGCACCATGAAGTGAAAACAATTCTTCAAGCAGCATCATACGAGCGGGATCTCTTCATTGCTGCTACGGCATGTCTAAAGGCAAGAATACCTATTCTTGAAAATACAATCGAGTTAGCTAACATGGAGCGAGATAAGCATGGTAAATGTTCGCTCCAGATCAAACGAGACATTCGATCACATGCAGCAGGACTGAAAGAAATTTTCTGTAAAACTGTTGATTTGGCGATGAATGAAAATCTAGAAACGGTTGATCAGATAGAAAAGACTGAGATCAAACAATTAGATACATATATAGATCAGGTAACAACGGACAAACTTTCTCTTGTTAGTAGACTAAGAACAAGTTATGATATTGTTCAAAATTGTTCAGATAAAGATATATTAAGAATGTCAGCGAATCTTAAACGAAAGTTTAGTGAAAGTATTGATGATGCTGGGACATCTATCGATCTGTGTAACATTGAATATGAATCTCCGACGCTAAGTGCAAAAGAAATAAAAACGTTTGTTGGAAATGTAAAGAAAACTAAAAAAGAAGTGAAACCCTATTTTCGTGCTTTGCCAATGCCGAACCTACAACTAGTCAAAGAATTTAGATCGGTTTCGAATGTTAAGGTTAGTGCCGACAATCTCGTTTCCAGCCCAAATGAATCAGTATGGATTCTGCATAAATCATCCGGATCCTGTTGTTTGTACAATAAAGATGGCAATCGTCAGAAATATTATGATGGCATCGAATTATCCCAGAACGCCAGTCTGCTGAAAAAGCCGGACGATTCTGTGTTATTGTGGTCGGATACCTCTGCCAGAATAGTTAGTGATACAATGAAAGATAACGAAGGAAATTTATTCAAAGTTCCATTCAGTAATGGTATTGCTTGTTGTTTAATGCTTAATGGGAATCTGTTAGTTTACAA